>CM052709.1:98105942-98191039 GCA_028551405.1 Uromys caudimaculatus | reverse complement strand
CATTGTCACCCAAGTGCTTACAGCTTTGGAGCAAGGAGCTTCCCCTAACTTCCGGCTATCCATGCTCAAAAAATGAGATTCGTTCTCTATTCCATCTGGGTCGCTGCGTTTCACCCCCTCCCCTCAAGCGTGGTTTTCATTTGTGGGTTAACAGCCCTTGCACCCCTAGGAGATATGCTCCATTGCACGGGGATGGGTGTTACTCATAGCATAGCCTCTTTATCCCTTGCACCCAGGGGTCTTGTACCATTGCACCTGGAAGGGTAAGGATGGAATGCTCTCAGAATATTGGCCCTTGATCGCCTATTCACTCATGACGGAATTTGCTTGATCAAGCCTGGTTCTGTGTTTTGATACCACTGTAGGGAGGTGTGGCCTATTTAACCCAGCTGACCCCCCTCTCCTTCTTACTTGAAAGAATAGGGGGAGATGTAAGGAGCGGTTAGAGTATTCGCCATTACCAGATGGCGCTGTTACTTTAAGAAAACTTGTGGATAGCGCAGGGGTGGCTCACCTGAAGTGCCTGCGCATTAAGGGTGTACGTGACTAATCACCGCCCACTCCCGGGGCGCGCCAATCAGTGGAGGACACGCTGCCTCAGGGCTATATAAGCAGCGCCATTCTGGGGCCCCGGGTTCTTCCTCTATCAACGGCTGAATAAAGCTGAACTGCAGACGAAGCCTATGTGTCGCGTGTCTTCTTGCTGGCGAGAGGCGCGCGCGACACTCAAGCTCCATATCTGCCTGGACACTGCCATACTTACTGATATGATGATAATGAACTGAAACTGTGAAACCTTAAGCCATCCCCAATTAAATGTTGTTCTTTATAAAAATTGCCTTAGTCATGGTGTCTCTTCACAGCAATAAAATACTAAACTAGATTCCTGCTAAATTCCTAAGAATGTATAACAGATATGCCATAAGTTTTATATACAAAAATTACATATCTAGCAACAGTGAATACACATTTGTATTTTTCCCAATTTAAATTATGTGTATATAGGAGTCTCTTTGTGGATATACCTACATTAATGAGGTCCTGTAGAGGCTAGAAGCTAATGAAATATGTCAAGTAAGGGGACTGAGATAATTGACAGAGGTGCATTACAAGCTGCTGATGTGAACTTACCTTCTGACAATTTCTTTTACTCATGAGACAGCAATGGCCCTTCTTAAAGTCAGGCTTGAGGCAGACTCCAGAAGCTTTAGAAAAGCTGAATTCATAGGCAGAAGGTCTGATACACTGGAATTTCTGTTGCTATGTGGAAGAAAGACAAAAATAAAGAGCAGAATTTGTACAGACATTCAAATGAAAGGTTTTAGGAGTTCATTAAATACCCATAAAACAATGGACTTAGGGGCTGTGGAGACAGTTCAGGGACTATAGAAAAGCACACTCTGCTCTTCTAGAGGATTTGAGTTAGATTCCTGTACCTATATCAAGCAATTCACCAGTGCCTGTAACTTTATTCCACTGTAGGTACTGCACTCATGTGCACTTACCTGCACACACACACACACACACACACACACACACACACACACAATTAAAAACAAGAAAAAAAGGGAAAAAATATAGCTTGTAATAGCCAACTAGACTCAGGGTGTGTCTTGTTCAAGCACAGTCAGCATTTGTTGGTTATCCTGTGAACGTGCAATTCCATGTATACATAAGGAGCTTTCTATGTGAATGCAACACACTGAATGTGGATGGCTGATCTTAGAAAAGGGATGACCCAACCACTGTCGAGCAAAGGAACAATGCATATATGTTTTATATTTTTATATCTTTGAAAAAAACCAAAATGTTTACACAATTCATATTTATAATTTTTTAAGTTTTATCATTTACTTTATTTCTGTTAAATCTTTGTTGACATTATATGGTGTCATAGGCTTGCCTTGGCTGTGGAAATATCTAAGATTTACTGCTTTTGGTAACACTGACAGTTTAAGTCATAGTGGTCAGAAAGTTAGTAGACTTCCCCTTGGTTGACATTTGATAGTTTTTGGTTGTTATTATTGTAGTGCTAATACTGAAGTAATGGATATTAAGGAGAAATATCACAAAGGTAAAGCATTATTTTACTTACAACATATTATGGAGTCATGCCATCAACATTACTAACTACTATGTTCTCTAATTTTGTGTCAACTTGACACATGACAGAGTCATCTGAGAGGAGAGATCCTCAATTGAAAAAAATGCCTCCATAGATTTGGCTGTAGGTAAACCTACAGGACATTTTCTTAATTATGGTTGATATGTGAAGGCCTAGTCCATTATGGGTGGAGCCACTGCTAGACCAGTTCTCTTGGATGATATAAGAAAGCAGATTAAGCAAGCCACAGAGAGCAAGGCAGTAAGTGGCACCTTTTCATGGCTTCTGCATCCATTTCTGCCTCTATGTTCCTACCTGCCTTGATCTCCTGACCTGACTTCCTTTGAAAATGGGGCTGTATGTGGTGTGGAAGTGTAGTGGAATAAATCCTTTCCTCCACAATTTGCCACCATAATAGAAACCTTAACTATGACACTGTTGGTGTATTTTGAAATTTTCTGTACCATAATATTATATTCTCTCATTTTTGTTTCACACTCTACTCTTTAGAATAGAATATGTGTGTTCAATTTCAGCATACATATGTAGTGGTTAAACCCTCTCTATATAAGAAACATGCTTGATTGTTTTTATATGATGCTGGCCTACTGGTATTCTTTTTAATCTTAGAAATTCCATTCATTTGCAGAGTTACATAGGTTGTCATCTTTTTCTTACATTTTATTTAGTGAAATTATGTTATTCATTTGTATTTAGCCATAACACTATTAGGTAAAATCATATGACCCATGTGCTTTACACATTCAGTTCCCACAAGTGAATTCTTGTCAACTATTGATCTGTTTGCTGTTTTCATAGTTTTTCCTTTTCCAGAATGCCAAATAATGGGAATAATATAGCATGATTAGAATAATGCCACCTTTTCAAGTTGGCATCTCTCACTCAGCAGTATACCTTGAAGACTGATCTATGTCATGTGTATCTTAGCCTCTCTAAAAGACAGTATAAGGAACACTTCAATTAATTACTTTAAGATTTATTTTTGTTAATATGTATTATTAATTTTATAATGTTCTACATTTTCCTTTTAAGACAATGTTTTCTTAAAAGTATTACTGAAATCCACTTAGACAGAGGTAAGACTTCACAAAGGAAGAAGACTTCATAAATATTAATAAGAAGGCAAAAAGGAGACAATGGAGGTCAATTGTTCCTATGAAACTTCCATGTAGATGGGACTGCATTCTAGCAAATACTTGGCTTTAAAGAAAACAGCTAACGCAGAATTGTCTGTCTGTAAGGCTGGCTTTAGAATACCCTGAAAAACACATTTATTTTAGTATCATAGTAGTTTGTTCACCTGAAATTAAGACAAGATGCCATAGCAGTTAGAGTTTTAAGGACCACTGGTGATGATCTCTCCACACATCACTACCTGCTGTGACCTTCAGTAAGGAAAATGCACTCTGCCAAGAGCCTTACATTCCTGAGTACATAGTGCTATGACATTTCTAAATTCAGCAATAGATGCACAGGTGTGGTTTGAGGTTAGTGAACAGTAGGAGACTGAGTCATCCGCATCAGAGTCCATGAGTCATACTCTGAAAGAACTTCAATTGGTTGAAATGCCTAATTTCATTAGATTCCATAATTTTTAGACCATTAATCTGGCACTTTGAAATATTTTAGGCTTCATAACTTGTATTTCTGTTTGCTCTGAAATATAAATAAATGTTTTCCACTCTCATTGGTTTATTACTTGGAAGCAACTAAAGTCATGTTAATGGGCTACTATTTTCTTTTTACTTTAAGAAATTGGCCACACTTTCTTCGTTAAATAAGTAGAATGAAATTATATGATTAACACAATACATATTTATCAAAAGAGTATTCTGCAATCATTGGCTTGCTTCATACTGTTTTCTGTTAAGATGGTTTCATTTGGTGTTTATAATAATTGTACTGGCTAGTTTTGTGTGTCAACTTGACACAAGCTGAAGTTATCACAGAGAAAGGAGTTTCAGTTGAGAAAATGCCTCCATGAGATCCAGCGGTAAGGCATTTTCTCAATTAGTGATCAAGGGGGGAGGGCCCCTTGTGGGTTGTACCATCTGTGGGCTGGTAGTCTTGGGCTCTATAAGAAAGCAGGCTGAGTAAGCCAGGAGAAGCAAGCCAGTAAGCAGCATTCCTCCACGGCCTCTGCATCAGCTCCTGCTTCTTGACCTGCTTGAGTTCCAGTCCTGACTTCCTTTTGTGATGAACAGCAGCATGGAAGTGTAAGCCAAATAAACCCTTTCCTCCTCAACTTGTTTCTTGGTCATGATGTTTGTACAAGAATGGAAACCCTGACTAAGACAATAATGGTTAAGAATAAATAATAGGAATTGCTCTTTCAAGGTCTGTAAAAAATTGTGTTGGACTTTTGATGGGAATTGTATTGAATTTGTAGATTGTTTTTGGTAAGATGGCCATTTTCATTATGTTAGGCCTACTGATTCATGAGCATGAGAGATCTTCTGATATCTCCAATTTCTTTCTACAGGGACTTGAGGTTATTGTCATACAGATGTCTCACTTATTTGGTTAGAATTACATTGAGATATTTTATATTATTTGTTACTATTGTGAAGGGTGTTCTTTCCCTAACTTATTCTCTGCCTGTTTATTGTTTGTATGAAGAAGGGCTACTGATTTCTTTGAGTTAATTTTGTATCTAGCCACTTTGCTGAAGGTGTTTATCAGCTGTAGGAGTTTTCTGGTATAATTGGGGGGTTTGCTTATGTATACCATCATTTCTTCCATGAATAGTGACACTTTCACTTCTTCAGTTCCAATTTGTATCTCTTTGATCTTCTTTTGTTGTCTTATTACTCTAGCTAGAACTTCAAGTCCACTGTTATGCTTGCAGGCAAGAGCCTAGCATAACTGTCCTCTGAGAGGCTTAACCCATCAGCTGACTGAAACAGATGCAGAAAACCACAAAACATTAGTTGGAGCTCAGAGACTCTTATGGAAGAGTTGGGGAAAGGATCAGAGCCCCAAAGGGGATAGGAACTCCAACAGGAAGACCAACAGTGTCAACTAACATGGACCCTTGGGGTCTGTTGTGGTTTGAATGTTTGACTTTGGGATTGGCACTATTAGGAGGTATGGCTTTGTTGAAAGAAGTATGTCGCTGTGGGGTGGGCTTTGAGACTCTCTTCCCAGCTTCCTGGAAGCCAGTCTTTTCCTAGCAGCCTTCAGATCAAGATGTAGAACTTTCAGCTCCTCCAGCCCTATGTCTGCCTGGACACTTCTATGCTTCCTACCATAATGAAAATGGACTGAACATCTGAACCTGTAAGCCAGCCCCAAATAAATGTTGTCCTTTATAAGAGTTGCCTTGGTCACAGTGTCTCTTCTCAGAAATGGAAACCCTAACTAAGACAGAAATTCTCAGAGACCGAGACACCAACATAAAGCATACACACACTGGGACTGAAGCCCCTGGAACATGTGTACCAGATGTGTAGCTCAGTTTCCATGTGGGTCACCCAAGAACTAAAACAGGTGCTGTACCTAAAGCTGTTGTCTGTCTATAGAATCTGTTCCCCAACTGGTCTGCCTTGTGTGATTTCAGTGGGAGAGGACACACCTGGCCCTACAGAGATTTGATATAACAGGGTGGGGGGATACCCAGAGGGGATCCCCACCCTCTCAGAGGAGAAGAGGAAGGGGTGAGGGAAGGATTCTGTGAGGGAGTGGACAGCAGGGGACAGCTAATGAAAAAAGAGTAAATAATAGGCTTTAAAATGCCATTGTAATATTGTAATTCAAAAAAAGTAATAACATTTAAAATGCTTTCAAATGAGGACACAAATTAAATAAAAAAGATTGAGTCTTTGATGCCTTTCTCTCCACGTGTTACTAATGATAAACCTGCCTAGTAGTTGTATCAATTATGAATGTAACCAACAGCATCAGTGCAAAAATCAAATGACTTAGAGCCAATTAAGAAGACAGAGTAGCATTCCGAGAAGATCTAGTGCAAAGCATTCTAAGTTATACCATCTGTCTCCACTTAGAACAAATATGGAAACTAAGATGTCTCAGCAATTGTCACAATCAGTCTTCTATTATTGACTGTGGCTGTCTTGTTCTCTATACACACCTGTCCAGGGTGCTTATGTAAGAATCACAGAAAACAAAGATACACCCTCTCCTTCTGTCTGTCTCCTTCTTGCCTTTTACTTCTAAATCTAAGTCCTACTCAGTATGAATTACTTCTCATTCAACTATAAATGTTTTCTTTCTTGATGTGTGTGTCTGTGTGTCTGTATCTGTGTCAGTGTTTCTCTGTCTGTGCCTGTGTCTCTGTCTCTGTGTCTCTGTCTCTGTCTCTCTGTCTCTGTCTGTCTCTATCTGTCTCTCTCTCTGTCTCTCTTCTCTCTCTATCTCTCACACTCTCACATTTCACTCTACTTTTTAAGACAGGGACTGATATAGGCCAGGCTGATGTCAAACTTGCTGTACTGCAGAGGATGAATCCCTAATCCTGATCCTTCTTCCACCTCCCAGGAGCTGAGATTACATGTGCGAGCTACAACATCCAGCCACAATTACAAATTTTTTAAGAAAATTTTCTCATTAACTTTCAAAATTAGGAGCCATGAACCTGTAATTGGAGCTCAGTGGTACAGCATTTTTCTGGCACTTGGATTTAATTCCTAGAAAACTAAAACGAAGTGCAAGCAGCAACTGGTCAAATATTCTCAAGTCAAAAATTGGACATATCTATAAAAAACACTTGGCTCAAAATTCCTATACTCGTGAGTAATTTAAGTGAGGTATATTGAAATGTTGTTCAAGATTTTATGTTTTTATCATAGGAACTCACAAAGTGAGTGATGGAAAGCTTGGCTATTGGCCTATCTCTGCATCATTTGTTATGAATGAATGTTATAACCGGACCGATAAGTTGTAGTATTTTGAAAATAAAAGAATATAAAAAGTCTTAAAATTTACACTAATTTCTAAGCCAGTTGGACTTTCATGTCCTTCTTTTGGCTCTTCACTGGGACCACGAGTCTAGAAAGAGGCTGAGGTGAGTGAAGAACACTTCTTTGTGCATGTCACCTGGCTCATAGTGCATCCAGGAAAACTGATGCTAGTGATTTACAAAAGCATAGACTTAAAATACAGTGAAAATATATAAAACAAGAAAACAAACTTTACAAATATTGTTAAGTGTAAAAAACATATTCTTCTACATTCCTCTGCTCACATACCTTAAGATAAGCTTTTAAATTATTTTCTTTATTCTAGAGAATTTCATATATGTATACGATGAAACATGATCATACCTACCCCTTCCTGCTTCAATTCTCCCCATCTAAAATATTCATAAGATCTTAATTACCTTATGAAAAGTACTAAAAGAATCTACTATACTCAGTGCATTTAAAATTTGTAGAAAGTAACAGACATTGAGTGATAGAGGTCTATGATAGACGGCTGAAGCCAGTCTTTTAGGTATGAGACAGGCTGGGGAAGATTTTAAAAATTAAATGGAGAAAAATTGAAATATACTCTTGGAAATAGAGTTTCTTTAGCGAATATTATTAACTAACCCAATTTGTTCATCACATTACTGGCAACTGAACACCTGCTCCCTATACTCAATATTTGAAAATATCTCTGTAGGTGCCTTGCACAGCAGCTTCATTGAAAATACGGTGTTTGAGATCTACGACAGTAAACACTCAGCATCCTCAAACAGTTTGCTGTATTGGATCCTTTGTCATTTGGGGAAATTGTAAAGCCATAGGTATGAACACCCTGATAGGAATAGCATGAAGATGTTATTTCCGATGAAGCCAGACACACAAAGTCATCAGAAGGCAGCCCATAGGTTCAACTTCATGGATAATATAAAAATGTCTCTATGAAATTCAATTGTATGAAATCTGCAATAAAGAAAAGAGGGAATGGTGTGTGTGTGTGTGTGTGTGTGTGTGTGTGTGTGTGTGTGTGTGTGTGTGTGTGTGTTTACAAAATCTGCTAGGATTGACTTATTGTTAAAATTAAGCAATTTGTTAAAAGATAAATCTTTCAAGCAGCAAAAGAGAGGATTAAGTACATGCTATAAATATGTAAGTTTTCAGAATTTTGTTTTAAATTTCAGCATTATGTATTATTCCTATTATGCTTAAATGGCATTTTGCTTAGGAGATGAAAAAAAGTCTGAAAAACACTAAACTAGTGAAAAGTATATCCATCCACAATAAGATTCCCTCTCCCTCCCTTAGTATTACAACTAAAGATGAGGATTTGGGGTAGAGATAAGTACATTCATATTTTGCTAGTGGGAATTTCTACAGTTATTACCACTTAGCATTTTTTCAGTTTTTCAATATGTTAAGCCTACAGTTATTATATAAACTTAATTACCCCCAAAGCACTGAAAATATATGTTTACATAAAATATAAGCTGAGGTTCACCACAGCATTTTAATTCAGAAGTGACAAACTTCTGAATTTATTCAATTTACTCAAATGTCCAACAGATAATGGATAAACAAAATCAAAGTGTTCATATAATGAGATACCATTCAACATAAGAAGGAATTCATTGATGGTGGGTTCGGGTGTTATAATATATATTGATCTTGAAAAGATTATACTTGGTAAAAGACATTAGCTTTCCAAGATTATCTATTACCTTATTTCATTGTTAAGAATCTTATAGAAGAGTTAATCTATAGAGACAGAAAGCAGTTCAGCAGTTACAGGACCTTGAGGTCAGTGGGTGAATACATGCTGTTAGAATTACATAATAATACTAGTTAGGTAATTCTGTGAATATCCTTAAAAATATGTACTTTAAGTTGGTGTTATTTGTTGCATGTACAAAAATGTTAAAAATAATTCTATACTTTTGAAAGCAAGACAATTTTAGATACATTGGTAAAATAGTTGAGCATTATGAACTGCCATCTATAGTAGATTTAACTTTTATCTTGGACAAATGAACTAGTATCCAGTGTTGACTTTCTTAAAAAAAAAAAAAAAGTAGTGACTACTCTACTGCTTCATCCTAATGATGAGAGCTGATTGGATTACATTAAGCTGACCTTACACCTACTGTATTTAAATGTCTGTGGATCAATAGTTCAAACATTAACTGTTTGAAAGATGAAATATCTTACACCAGAAAAAAATGCAAGTGAATGTAAATTGCCCAATGGCACATATAGTTTCAGACTCTATGCTAAACCTTTTAATTTCTTAGTGAAGCATGATTCATCATAATAACCAATAATAAAAATCTACAAAATACAATAAACCATAAAAATGAACATGCCTGTAATCTTAGAATCTATTTTAAAATTAGCATTGGGCAAATAAAAGTTGTCTAGTCTTCCAACAAAAATTTATCAAAAATAAAACAGACACAAAATTCCCAGGGAAAACTCCACAAGTGCTGACATCTTCCATTTATTTGTGTTTTTCAAACTTATAGTTCAATCCATAGCATATAGTACATAGAGAAATTAGATGGCTGTGTAAAGAATGAAGGGATAACTTCTCGGTGCATTAATTGGTATTGCTCCTAACTTTAAGCAAACCAGAAATGAAACATTGCCAACTGTATTTCATAAAGTCATCTAGAAGTGACTTGTATCCATTTGTAACCAGTAGTTTGGTTTAATGTAGAAAACAAAATTTAAATTAATAAATATAGTATTGGTGAAGAACAAGAAACTCTGACTGCTGTACCTCTACTTGGGGAGTTATATTCTCTTTACATGATCCTAGCCATAAGTGGTATTTTTTGCTGTACTGGTTAGTAGATATGAAGTTATAGCTATTGTGAAAGTTGTATCATAGAACAAATGTAGGAGGAACTTAGCCAAGCAGGTCCAGCCGAAATGCTAGCATATGTACCGCTAATACTACCTCCCTGAGTCAACCTACAATCTGCTAGCATGAGTAGAGACCACTGACACTGGATCAGGCAATAGAAGGAGCCATTTAGAAAGAGACAGTATCATATCTGGCTACTTGAGAGCCAATGAGATGTTGGAAGGAAGATATAAAGGTTTGCCCAATTCCTGCAATAAACGAGCCTGCTTTTACCACTTGCCCAATTCCCAGGGTCATTGCCCAAAGGGTAAGCAACAATTAATACTTTAGAATTTATTCTTTGGTGGGTTGAAGTGACATTTAAAGTCCACAATTGAGTGCATTTTAGAAATGGTAGGTATAATAATCAAGGTGGTCAATATGAATGGAGCGGGAATTAAACAAGAAGCAAGCCTCTGTAGATTAATTGAAGTGCAAAGATACATCCTATCGTAGGTTCAATGAGAATTTCCCCCAATAGATTCAGAGACTTGAACAGTTGGTCTTAAGTTGGTCATGATGTTAGGACAGACTTAGAAAATATGGTCTTGTCTTGAAAATGTTATTTTGTCATAGCAATAGGAAGGTAACTAATACACACTCTATTTCCCATGACACAAGGAGACTCCAAAGGAAAGTTTTGACTTTTTGCCTGCTTGCCCCCCAAATCTTACTGGCCAGTTCATCTACACAGTTAATGTCACTGCCACTGCTGATTCTATCCTTCAGTGACATCAGAACCCAGCTTCATCTACTCTCCAACATAGACTAAAACTAGTGGATCTACAGGAATCCTTCAGGCCTCCTAAACCAGCCTGGGACTGCTAAGGCACCTAGTGAGCTGAGAAACTCCATGATCTTCAGCCTCTCCAGTGTGAAGACAGCCTTTTTTAAACTACCGAAGCTTTATCATGTAAGGTGATCTAATGAGTGTACTTTCAATACAAATTCATTCTCTGCCTATTCCCTTCCTCTAAACAACCCTCATGATACAGTAAGTGATCAATAGAATAACCTAACAGAGATAAATCATCGTGGGCCACTAAGATGTGTCTGTCATAACACGAGATTTACCCGGTATGTTAAGCAAACACTTTCCTTTAAAAAAACTTTTGCACCTAAAAATCTTACTATTTCATTTCCTCTTTGAACAAATAAGACAGCATAAGATGATTTTTTAACTCTGCAGCTCTTTTAATATAAAAGAAATGGTCTTTTCATTGTCATTCCGCAGAAAGCCTTCCAAATACATGCCACTCTGATTAATTAAAAATTGTAACATTGTGGAATACATGTGGTATCACCATTGATTATGTTCTAATAATATTAATGTTTGTGGAACATTCAGTAAGTACATGTCCATTATGCTTTCTCAATTCTAGTTTACTCAGTTATAAAATACGGTAAGTCAGAATCTGGCTCACTCCAAGTCCTTTTCAGTCAATTTAAGTACTTTACCTACAAGTCATTCCACAAATACACAGCAAGAGCCTTCTGTGTATCAAATGTTCATCTCAGCAGTAGACATATATAGGCAAACAAGAATAACCTAGTCCTCTCCACACTGAAAATGGGTTCATGAGTTATAGTAAACTGGCTTCTTTCCACACCCTAAAACCTCAGAAATTCAAAGCAAATTATATTTAGAGCCTACAATTTAAAACTCAGAAACATCTCAGAAATCATATTGTTCAACCACTTGATTTAACAAACATGTGTGTTGAAACCAATGGGCATTAATTGGTTGGAAAACATCAGATGAAAGATTAGAAATGGTAGGTAGAAATACAATGGAGAAGTTAAATCATCACTGATTGATTATAGTAGTTGTGTAAATAATTCATTGTCCAATCAAGTTCTATATGTAACTAAATCATATAAAAATGCTTAGGAGTATGTGAATTTTACCCATTAGAGGACTTATTTAAGAAACATGAACACAGCAAATCACCGAAAACTTATTTATTTATTTATATATCCCAATTGCTGCCCCCTGCAGTCCTCTCCTCACAGAGTCCCTCCTCCCCCTTACCTTCTTCTAACAACAAAATTTGATTGTCTTTCCATGAGCATTCTCCTCCATTCTGTTCCTCCTGAGTCATATTTACAACAATAGTTCTGAGTAATATTTCCCACTCAAATCCTGGAGCAGTTATTTTATAGGGTCTTTCCTCTTGGAAGGCGAGCTATACTATGAATGAGATACTTTCTTATACTTAAGTCTAGAATTAAAAAGGCACTTTTAAAGACCCTTAAAAAAAAGACTTTTCTGTTTGAACATATTAAAATATCCAAGCGGGGAACCCCTTTCTTCTGTGTAACTTGTAGAATGGAGGGTCCTCAGATCATTTCTACAGCTTTATTGTACCCTGAAAGCACTTGTCAGAACTATGGTTCAGGCCCAAACAGGTCTGTGCAGTTTGAAATTCACCACAAACTGACTGTATGCACCAATTTGACCTACAGTGAAGAACATGTACAAATAATTTTAACATATTTTAACTCTAATACTATGCAATTTTAGTTCAAAACTATCTATCTACCAAAGTACAATAGAAGCCACTTTTACTGATAGACAGTAGTGTGGTTCAAGCATATGTCTAGTAGACATATTGTGATTCATACTTCCTCAGTCTCTCATGTTGTACAATGTTATAAGACTTGTTTGCTCAGTAAATATAACTGCAACTTCTGTAAGGCTTAAGGCTAGTAACTACCAGATACAAATATTTAAGGGATCACATAAACTCTAGAAAGCAGAGATACAATTTTGCATACATTTAAAATTTTTTATGAATGGATTAACTTTGCTATACAGAAGATTAAACCTAAGACTAAGTGCATGTTCCACCACTGAAAGCTGTCCACAGCCCTGTCTTTATTTTTATTCTCAAACCAGACCTTGCTAAATTCCTCTGGTTGTCTTTTAATTCATTCTCTATTCCAAGATACCATGAACTTAAAATCAGCCTACTAGAGCCTCCTGAATTGCTGGGTTTACAAGTCTATGGCACAAGATGGGGCATAGATGTATTTCATGCTTATTGTTTGCTTTGCTTTGTGCATCTATATTATTTATAATTTTACTATAATAGTTTGTTCTCAAAGTAGATGTAGCCTAACTATTCTAGGCCCACAATTGTATAAGTGTAGATCAAATAAAGAATACCTTTCATTGAAACTATTTTCTATACAATATATTATGATCAGGGTTTCCCCTCCCTCATCTCCTCCCAGACCCTTCCCACCTCTTCCACTAACAACTCCATCACCTCTCTCCCCCTGCTTCCCCCTTCTCTCTCTCTCTCTCTCTCTCTCTTTCTCTCTCTCTCTCTCTCTCACACACACACACACTCACACAGGCAAATAAAGCAAACAAACAAACAAACCAAACAAACCAAAATAAAGCAAAACAAAGAAAAAGATGAAGAAATGGGCATGAGAAACACACACACACACACACACACACACACACGGGGGGGTGCAGAGACAGAGACAGAGACACACAAAATCAAAAACTATAATCTACAAACAAAAGACTAGTGAGGAAAAAAAAACTCCCAAAATAACTTTGAATTCTTTTCCTGTGCCTATCTACTGCTGGGATTCCTCCCTAAGTGTGGTTTGTATACCCAGTGAGATTTCATTGGGGGGAAACTATTTTTTCCTTTGTAAGTGATTGTCAGTTGGAAATAGCTTCTTGACTGGGGATAGGAGTTCATGTCTGCTTCCAGCTTTCAGTTCTGGGACCCCCATGAGGCTTACACTTGTTCAGGCCTATTCCTGGTGCTACCATCTCTGTGAGTTCATGTGTATATCAGTCCTGTTGTAGGAGGAAGACAGTTTCCTTGGTGTTATCCATTTCCTCTGACTCTTCTTGTGTATAGTTCCTGGACCCTGAGGGGAGGGATTTGATGAAGTTATTTAATTTAGGACTAGGTTCTTCGAGGTGAAGTGTGATTTTGAACATTCTCACCTCTTCAAATTTCAGTCTTTTACCAGGTTATCTTTTTGTATCATGAATCTGATTATATCAATTCCATTTGTTGCTTTGTTTTGTATCTGTTTATATTTTTTCTAATTTTTAAAATTATACTTTATTTAGTGTGTGTGTGTGTGTGTGTGTGTGTGTGTGTGTGTGTGTGTGTATACATACATACATGCAATGTCCCTTGGGTGGAGGTCAGAAGATAACTTGTAGGAGTTGGTTCTCTCCTACCATATTAATCCCAGAGATTGAACTCTGATTGTGAGGGTTGGCAGAAAATGCCATTGCTTACAGAGACACCTGGTTGACCCCATATATGCATTTCAATCATATATCAGCTTCCTCTGTCTCACACACTCTCCACTGTACTCTTTCTAATTAAAAATGCCTTTTTCCTGGCTACATAGTGATCTAAGATGGCCAGTGACAGCTCATCAATTTGATTGTAAGTGACAAGAAAATACATCAACAGTCCCCTTGCTTCTTCTTGTAAGGGTTTGCACATTTATTTTTTAATTTTCATGCATGTTTTAGATATTGAACACTAATTAGATAAACATTTCTACTGGATTACTTTCACTGCTAGAATATAGAAGTAGAGATAATATCTCTCTTGCTTATATTTACATGTTGGTTTTGCAAGAACTTTATAGGTAAAAAATTTAATAAAGTAAATGAATGCAAACATTAGCATCTATGCATGGAATTTTGATCATTACTTTATAAATTCTTTCTCACAATTTAATTTTCTGAAGGGTCTACTTTTTCTCAGATCTGCCATTTAAATTTCATAGCTAATACTTTCATCTTCTTTTTAATAAATTCATGCTCCCTCGTGTTTCAATATCATTGTTCTAAAGTGAGCAATAATATACTTTCCATATGGTAGACTGCAACTCATATACTGTTATGCAGTTTGAACTTCTCAGTTTCCCCTGCTTCATACCTACTAGTTAACCTTAGACAGTCAGAAAGAAACCATTTCTCTCTTATGGTTTCTAATTCTAGGATGAGGAAATGCTAGGGGCATTATTGATCTACTTGGAGATATGAGAAGCTGAGAATTATTATGGCTATATTTTTTATCCTCCTTGTTATTGTCAGTTGTTTTATTACCTCTTATAATTGAAGTTTATAACATTTACATTCTCATTTGTAATAATCACTGTACTTCATTAGCCTCAATTTGATAGGTAATGATTTTCTTTTATTGGTATCTATCATGAAATTCTACCATGGCTTCTATATTCATTAAATCTTTAATCTGAGCTATGATTTTACAAATACCACCAAAGATATTTTAAAAGACTGTGCACATGATATTTAATGTTCTTACCTGGTTAAAAAATGTTTATGTATATATTTGCATTTTATTTTGTCCCACTACCATATAGACACAGTTCTATTGTGTTATACCCTTTAATTACATTGTGAAGAAACTCAAGGAATCTATTCTTATCCTCTTTGGATATGTAATAGATTTCTATATGAAGATATAATCATTTCCTTATCCCTCACAACCAATAATTTTAAGCAGGAGTGTCTGAGGCTATTGTTCTTGGAAGACAGCATGATCTTGTGTGTGTGTGTGTGTGTGTGTGTGTGTGTGTGTGTGTGTGTGTGTGTGTGTATGCATATAAATGTGATTTTATCTATACACTATCTATACTTCATCTCTGCATTTCTTGATTTCTCACTTTAACAGCATGAGGATTTTCCCCACACACATAAAGTGATTGATGGTTTCCGTTGGCCTGAGAATCAGTACGTTCTTCTTCAGTGACAGTGTTCTAACAGGGAGGACAAGGGAATAAGACAATAAAGACAATAGAAAAGCTTGGCTGAGGAGAACTTGTACAAGCTATGCCTTATGCCAAACAAACTTATTAGGAAATGTATCATGTTATATACAGATTATAGGAGAAAATGAGACAAAGTCAGAAAAAAAAGATATCATACAATGGGATAAAGCCAGTGGGAAGCTAATCAAGCAATGGTAGAGAACACAGGATATCTGAGGTATATCATAAACCAAGCAACAAGTTAGGGAAACTTTAAAGACAATATTAGAGAGTGAAAAATGATATTAGAATAAATCAAAGCTTCTGGCATCAGTAACTTCAGCAAACAGTAAAGATGGCCTTGTGCATAGCCAGGAAAACAGAAAGCCTTACAGTAAAGACATTTTGACTTTAATCCCTATTATGTAATATATACCATGTGGCATTAAAAAATAACAAAGTCATGTTAAAAGGCAATGAAAATCAAACCAACCAAACAAAAGCCCCAAATGTTGTGAAAGGAGAAAGTGAACAAAAATGCTAGACTTAGAAATGGTGGATAGGCAGAGATCATCATGTTTAGAATTTAAAATAACTATGATATTAGTATGCCAAGGACCATTTCAACTTCTGAAGACAATTGTCATGTTGTGAAAGTCCTCAATACCACACTAACATCTGTAAATCATTCTATATCCATAGCAGTGGTTTATTATAATCAAAGGATATAAGTTAAAAACAACTCAGAGACTCAAAAAAAAAAAAAAAAAAGAAAACCAAAAAAACAAAAACAAAAACAAAAAACAACAACAAAAAAAACCCAAAAAACTCACAAATGCAGACTAGTGAAACTGGAGTACAATCAGGAAGAATTCCTGCATCCTTGGGAAGACCTAAAGTCTCTTTTGGGGCTTAGTAATGGGGATGTGGTCATAAAGATGACCTTGCTGTGGTCAATGACAAAGACCAGCTACTTATTTATTAAAGGTGAATCTCTTCATTACATGACTCTAGTGGAAGAATTAATAGCATGACAAAGATGAGAAATATGAGAGAATCAAAGCTGTAAGAAGAAAAAAGTAAGTACATGAAATACAAAACAATGTAGCAGAAACAAATGAGACATTTCATGATCTACAGACCAAAAAAAAAAAAAAATCAGCAAGAGTTAATAAATGTCAATGAAAATTTCAAACTGGCATGAAATGGAGATAGTATCCAATGATTTGAAGTTAATAACAATTATAGTAGGTTATGTCAGGCTTTTAATGTTAAGAGAGAAAGAATTAAAATAACACATGTAACAGTAGCTCATAATTTTCCAAAGTTAATGACCAGAAGGATACCATGTGTCTAGGAAGATCAAAGAACATCAAGTAAAGTGAATTCTAAAATATCTATGTCAAGGCATCACAGTCAAAGTAAATAAATCAACAACAAAGAAAACATCTGTGTTGAGTAGCACATAGTCAAAACACAGATATCAAGGACCTAGAAGAAAATCTATAATTACATATTTCTTCACAAAAGCCAGCAAAAAAGAGAACACACATGTCTAAATGGAGAGAAAACTACTGCCATAGAAATCTCTCCACAATGATATTATTCTTTAAAGTGAAGAAAATAGATATTGTAGGGAAAAAATAAAATTAAAGGGAAAGAATATGTTGTCAACAGATCATCTTTTAATTAATTTTTTAAAAATGCTAAAAGAATTTATTCAGAGATAATGAAAATTATATGCATCAAAATTATGGTTTTATATAAAAAGAATATTAAGTGGAAAATAAATGCAGCAAAATATTTTTCATAGTCTTCATTTACTTAATAGATTGTTTTTATTCTAATAACAACATAAAATATTTTAGCTGACATACAGATAAATAAAATAAACATCAACATTGTTCTAAGTGCTGGAATGTAGATTGTAAGCATATTTTTATTCTGAAGTAAGCCTACTAAGTGTGACTAATTTAATGTTATTTACAGGTATATAGATAAGATATAAATGTATGTGGCAAACTCTAAAACACCTACTAACTACTAAAATGAGAAATCTGATGTAATGATTAGACTAAGATAACTTGAAATAATATAGAAGGTCAATTAGAATTGGAGAGGTCAAAAGAAGAAAAAATAAAATAAATGGAGAGAAAGAACAATAAATATGAAATGTATGTGTAATAGATACTTCTATATCAATAATAATTTTAAATACTAACTGTCTCAATATGCCAATTTATTGGTATAGATATATGAAGTAGATTTTTAAAAGACCACAAAGCTACACTTTGTACTGTCTACAGTTTTGTGGAATGGAAAAAATAGATTAAAACTGAAGTATAGAGACATATATTGTGTTCACACCAGTCAAAACATAATTCCTGAAGTTATATTGATTTCAGTAAAAGGGAAATTCAGAGCAAGGAAGATTAGAGATGAGGATAGGCATTATGTAAAAAAATTCTCTAGGAAGACACAATCATCTTAAAAACCAATGCAGTTAAGAACCAGAGCATGATACCGTGAGGTAAAACCAAGTAGGATTAATAGGAGACATAGGTTAACCAAGCAGCAGAGTTGGAAGTTCCACTGTTTCTCTATGGATAGTTAGATGTATAGCAGGCAATTAGCACTGATGGGTTTGAAGTGCATATCACCATTAACCAGCTGGATCTAATTTAGAATACTTCACCCAGAAGCAAAAGAAGACATCTTCTTTCAAATTTGCATTGAGCATTCTCCAGTATAGGATATATAGTTTTTAAATTTTAATTCAAAGATTATTTATGTGTGCTTGTATGTGTTTGCTTGTCTGTGTGTACACCATGAACATGCAGTACTCATCTAGTCCAGAAGGTGACACTGGATTCTCTGGAACTCTCTGAGTTTATGGGCCACTTGTGGGTGCTAAGAACTGAATCCCAGGTCCTCCGCAAGTGTAACAAGTCTTCATAACTGCTGAGCCATCAATGTACTTGGAGCTGCCAAACACATAGCTCAGAACACAAAAAGTAGAAATAATATAAAACTCTATCTTAGACCAGGATGGAATTAAATTATAAATCAACACAGAAACTATGGGCTGCTGACACTTGTTGGAGGCAGAGACCGTCATTTTCTTCAGTAGTTAGCCATGAATAGACTGCTCTCGATACACTGAAAAACTTCCCACTCACACTCAGGCAAGGGAGTATTTTAACTCTATTGGCTGACATGAAAGTAGCAACACACTTAGTTGAGAAGTGAGCCAGGAGGAGGGGGATGGAAAAGAGTGGGTTGAAAACAATAAAATACAGAGAGGGGAGGGGGAGGGGAGAGAGGGGGAAGAAGAGAGAGGGAGGGAGAGAGACAGACAGACAGACGAGGACCTGGTGCAGACCCATGCAGGCCCTCTGTTAGCCACTCCAGTCTCTGTTAATCCATATTAGTTTTGATCACATTGATTCAGATGGTCTTGTTCTCCTGGTGTCTTCCAAACCCTCTGTCTCTTACATCCATTCTACCACCTCTTTTGCCGGGTTCCCTGAGCTCTACTGGGATGGCATTGATGGAGATATCTTTATTTAGTGCTCAGAGTTTCAAGGTCTGAATAATGTCTGGCTGTGGGTACCTATACTTGGGAACTGTACTGTCTACCACACTACCTGTTAGACTTCCCATAATAACACAGTAATTTTTTTAAAAGTGCATATAATTGCACATGCAGCCAAACAATACACTCTTATACTGTAAGCTGTAAACAGTAAGTTACCTTACAATTGGGAAGTCTAACACTGACCTGTGGCTGCAAGAAGAAAGAACAGATTAGACAGAGATTTACATGTGCTATTTAAAGATTCCTCCTTAAGCCTATGCCTAGCTTGTTAACATTCAATATATAAATATTGTGATCAGCATGCTAAGCAGCTATGTGACTGGATTTTCCCAGTAGTCAGAAGACAAAGGGCCAACTATATAAGTTTCCCCAGGCTCACTTGCAACCATGATTTCTTGAGTTCATTTTGAAGACCATACTCCCCAATGCACCCTGTGCTACAAGAAAGGACTCCTGGAGCTGTGTTTGCCTGGCTACACACATTCTTATAGCCATATAGTCACGTATAGTCATATATAATCATATAGTTCCATCTGCAAAGTGATATGCTGGCTCACAACTTAGAGTCTGGAGTTCTCTGGGTCCTATCACCAATCGAAGTCACAAACTGGTAGACCTGCAATATTCTGGAACAGGTTAGTCAAAAGTGTTTGTCTCTTTCAAGTGGTGGTGGGGAGGAACCTCTGCATTCTTGAGACCAAGGCAAGAGGAGGACTGTTAGTTCAAGGCCAGCTTGGGCTATACAGCAAGACCTTGTCTCAAGACACAAAGTCTCACTCACCCTCTCCCTGAAGCAAAAACAACCACAATTTTGAAAATAATTGTGCCTTCCTTTTATTTATAACTTTATCGCTTTGAATGGGTTTCTAAACCACACTGCTCAGTTTTATCTCCTCCTGTTACTGTCCATGACACAAATATGACCTGATGTTCTATTAAGATGCATTCATTTTGATAATGGCATTAATTCTTCTGCTATGAATATTAAATGTTAACCGCTATTCTTGAAGAACATTATTGATACTCTAATTTGAGAATGATATGGTAACAATATGATAAAAAAACAAAAAACCTGCTGTAAACATCGAAGTCTGCGTGTCTTCATGGAGATACTGTAAGACATGTGCTTTGTGTGTGTGTGTGTGTGTGTGTGTGTGTGTGTGTGTGTGTGTGTGTGTATTCACTGCCTCACAGACTTCAAAATACTTGATCATGCACAACTTTTATCTCTTTTGGCAGATATAGAAGCATATCCTTATTTTGTCTACACGCACACTAAAAAGCCCTGTATCTACACCGATCCTCTAATTTATTCTAGCTTTGTCCCCTTTCTGATGTGTTCTCTATTTTAAATTAGTTTAAACCTGATATGTAATACATAAGATTGCATATAATATGCAGTACTATAAAACACTTCAATATACACGTTCAGTTTATAATGTTTGCAGATCTGTCTCCTCAAACATTTATATTTATCTATGGGTAAACAGTCAAAGCACATGTGTAATTTTAAATTATTGTTTCCCTAGTTGTTGTTTATGTGGAAAAACAACCTTCTCTTCTTCTCCTTACCCCCTCTTTCTCTCCCTCCCTTCTGGCATCATTAGGATAATTTACTTTGAAATCAATAATTAAGCCCTCATCTACTCTCCCTCTGGGTTGCCAGTCTTTTCCACACTGGAGAAGGATTTGGATATAAACCTCTTCTCTGTTTTATGAATAGTAAATATTTTGACATTGCTGCAACTGAAGTTGGCATGTACCCTGTCTTTATCATACTTTCTTTGCCACTTTCTGGATGGTGTCAGATAATAAACAGTGGTTCTTAAGTTTGATTCTTTAGTGTTGTTATATTTATAAAGGAGTTCTAAGTGTTCACACAGAACATTTCTATACATGTTCTTGGTAGAAGACTAAGCAGTACGTACTCTCTTGTAGAGGACATGAGTTCAGTTCCTCAGAATTGGGGCACACTGGGGAGCTTACAACCCCCTATACTTTAGGCCTCTGCAGGTATCCATAGTCATGTGCACAGACAGATACTCATACACATATGTAAAATATAATAAAACTAAAAAAGAAAATTTTCATACATGTGGTCACATAATTTCCCTTACTCTTCTTAAAGCCTTTATATTGTTAGCTTTGAGTTTTCACTTACAAAATCCCTCTCACTTGATGAACTGCTGTACAAAATACAGGGTTTTTTAAGTTTTATGTATAGATTTTCATAAATCTCAACTACCTAAATACATTACACAACAAATGAAAACAACATTCCCATATAGACTCAGACATATACATATCCTTAGATCCCTTTTGTTCTATTTATATTCATAAAATCCACATGTCATTTCAATATTTTATAAATTTTAACTGTGCTATATTGAGAAAAATTGACTATAGCAAATATTTTCATCCTCTTCTTCATCATTTTTGGACTTTCTTGGCTTGTAGCTATTCTGTACATTATACCTGTAGATTTTTAAATTTTCCTTTATTATGATTTTTCCCTTACATTCACCAGGTAACATACTGAACCACTCTTACGTGGATTTGGATTTGGAACTTACTTTTTCCTTGATTGCTTCTAGTCCGTGTTTCTACACATTTGCCAGGATTTAACTATTTCTTATTTCCTTCCTCCTCCCATTCTTCCCTCCAGTCTTCCTTTTGGGGATAAGTTCAATCGCTGTCTCATTCTTCCCTCTGCTGTTCCTGGGATATAAGGAAGTTAAATGTGTTTCTTACTGTTCTGAAAAATAGGAAATGCAAGATAAGGGGCTATGTCTGGTGGTGCCTTTGTACAGCATCCCTCTATTATGAGAGGGCAACAAGTTGCCAGGGAACAGCACATCTTGTTATTACATTTCCAACACACAAATTTCGGAAAATACATTCAAACCACAGCAACATGTTTTCACTTTAGAAATTGGTTTCATGTTTGTATTAGATACTTTCAGCCATTCTTCCCTACTGTTTATCTGCCCACCCTCCAGGTTTCTAAACATATTAATCACAGTCATTTAAAAGGGTTGTGTGCAAATGTCAATATCTGGATCGATTTTCCTTTTTTTTTTTTCTGTTATCGATGAATATTTAAAGACAAAGAGACTTTTATCTTTACATGTCTAGAAAATATTTACTGAATGATGAATATTGGTGCAAAAGAATCAGAAGATTTAAGTTGTATTTTCTACTCAGAAAGCCTTTCACCTCTTGTATTTTGCAGGCAGACTGACTCTGCAATCAACTTCTTAATCTAACAGGAGCTTAAGAGGGTGTAGAGATTGGCTGTAATGTTGGTTAAACCCATTCTATTCTGCTGACTCTGATCCTCCAGGCGGTTCTCCTACAACCTCAGGTGCAGCAGCCCTGAGGCTCATCATCTCCCTCTGATAAATGCAGACGATTCTGCTCTAACCATAAGAATTCCAACTTCCTTATCTTCAAAATCTGATAAATGCCCTGGGCTGCAAATGCATGATTCTTTCCCTAACCTCAGATCATTGCAGAAAATCTCATTCTGCTTTTTGGAAATGATTGTCCTTGTTTCTCAATGCCTGGAGAGCACCAGAAATGAGGAAGTATCCCATGGGGAACTATTTTTGTTTGAATGCCCTACAATTCCTGATTGCCCCGGTAGCCACTCATGTCCCTTGTGGATAGCCTCCACTATAGCAAGAACAGTAGACTGTTATTTAATAATTCTGTTGTGTAGCCTTATGAAGCTGTAACTTCTTAAAAGCAGTGATCATTATTTTCTATATATTTTCAGAATACCAGAAAGTGGGGATTCTTGTTAATTATTAAAAAGTATATGACCATGTATCACAAAGTCCCCTTTTATGTTTTTAATTATAATATTAACCCTATAAATACAGCTTATCAACTACATTTGATCACTGTTTCGATTTTGTGGCTGTGATAGATAATTTTATATGTGCACATGTTAATTTGTCTCAGTATTATTAAGGCTGGGAATATATTTCAAAGTTAGAGCATATGAATATTTTTATAATAAATAAAGTAAAAATGACCAATTTAATCATAAATGTTACTACATTAGGTATTTTATCAGATTTTATTACTGATTAATTAAAAATATAGTTTTCCCCCAAAACCTTAATTTCATATTATGCTATTAAAATTACTACAAACTTTTCATTTTTTTGAAGCAGGCAGTCACTTAAAATTTTTCTTTCCAACACATTTATTCAGGTCAAGAAAACTTGAATGTGTGATTCCCCATAAAGAAATGAATAAGGTATAATACTCATATCCTCTAATTGCTTGCCCTTTAAAGCATTGGCTACTCTAAGTTATAATGGTATTTCTTCCGGTTAAGAAGAAACATGCAGGAGACTTCACTTAAAAGGTTAATGAAAAAAATGAGCCTTTCTAATTTATATAAATGCCAGGTGAGACACATGACTGGAGCATCTTTGTCATTATACAGTGCTCTCTCAGAGCTTTGCCTTTTCAGCATTTACTTTGCATTAGCTGTCCATTTCAACCCCTTACAGGGCTTTATTAAAATATGAATACAGATGAGATTTGAAAACAACTCTGATGAGTACTGTCTTTGGATACTTTCAAGGCTATCATGTTTGTTTGACTCTAATGGAAGACAATAATTCAGTTGAGCTGATCAGTTAGCTAGTTACTAGCTACTGGAACTCTGTACACTTGGAGGAATTTAAATTAAACCATTAAAAATGTTTATTCTACTACATTCTTTTTAAATGTTCAGTAGCTAGATGGGGCAACCATATTAAACTGAGAATATATGCACCATTTTCATTGTCACAGACTTACTCTTGAAAAAAAAATCACAACCTTGAGTTTTCAACAGAATGGGGAAGAGGTTTTGTTTTTCTGAGAAAGGTTAAATAAAATGTATGAAGAGTCTCAAGTCATTTCTGGTTTCTCTCTGAATTCATTTTGAATCAAACATGAGCTGTGTATCTACATAGAGATTATTCTATGAAACCATTTACATTTACCTCACCTAAGTTAGAATAACCCAAGAAACATTTTACTTGGTGGCAAGCAGGTTGTTGATTGGAAAGTCAGAGGTAAAGTTGTAGTTCCTACTCAAGTCCACCAGCATGTTACCACTCATACAGCTATTCCACACTATCTAATTAAGTAGTATTTCAATGCTGGTTCTTTAATTAACAGCAGAGAAATACATTAGCAAACGAGCAACCTATCAATACTTAGTATGAAGTCATTCCTTACTGACCAAATTATGTTACCAGATACAGATTTGCAAGGCAACAAAAAATTGGCAGATATTCCAGACTGACACTGAAGAATTGTACTTCCAATAGCCAGTACCTTTCCATATAATGCTTTGCTTCTGGTTACATGTGCATACTCATGCTTCTGCCAGTCTACAGGCCCACACTAATATCTTCATTTAAAAATGCCCTTATCCCCCATATAATCTCTACTACTACATTTGTGAATAAGATTCATTCATATGTGTCCCACTGAGACTAAAGCTTTTAAAAGTTACTTTTTCATCATGAACTTTGTTTCACAGTATAATTTTTTACAAAAGAATATAATTATTAAATTCAAGGCTCAAAGGCAACACATAGCAATATTTATCCTGTGTGTTATCTGCCATTTTCATATATTTACACAATGCTGTGTTCTAAACTTGTGAAACAAAGAAAGAAAGTCAAAATTTCTTCATCTTCAAAGCAATTTGCTGATCAAAATGAAAGACTGCAGGAGACAGGGACAATGGATGGCTACAGAAAAGCAATGTTTTCTAGACACAACAGAGTACTCCAGCTACGAAATCAAAGTAGTTATGACAGCATGTGTAAGACTCATGCAAGATCAAACCAGACAAAATTCCAACATAGCAAAAGGGGATAATCAAGAAATGCCACCACTAGCTGAGAAACTATTAGTCATTAATGACTACTAGGAGAGTCAGCTTTTTTCAACAATATGGCCCCTCAGAAGATATAGCCACAATGTAGTAGATGCATCTATGTATGTACCAGCAACACCAGGTGGACTTGGTGAGTTTAACAAAAGAACACACACAATTAGGGAAGGAATATTGGTGGGATAATGGAGAATGGAAGGAAAGAGATGGATAGCATGCTTGAATAAACAATTACATACGTGAATGAAATTATCAAACAATAGAAAATATGTTCCATTGCTATTTAGAAACCATTTAAAGCAAAACATCTTGGCTTCAGATATCTCAAGTGGTTGTTCAATCAAATAGACATACTTACAGAGACCCTATCATAGCAGCATTTGCAATGACTGCAACATTTGGGTGGCAACCATGCTTACAAAGTTGCATCATAAGGAATCCGTATAACCTTATTATGATTGTACTCAAAGGGCTCCTTAGGAAGAAAGCAGCATGGCTAATATAAGGGGGAGGGAAGTGAGAAGGATAACATATTCCAGCACATTAATCTAGTGAGACATTTCTCAGTGGTGACAAAATAAGTGCACACATGGACGAAACTTACTGTCTTGTGTTCCAAGCTCTTGCTCACAATGAAATAATAACATCTATTCAAATAATGCTTTAAGCAACTTCTATGGGATAGTACAAAGTCTGAAGATAGAGTTATTATAAAAATAGACTATAAAATTCACAGGGTAGTCATGAGACTCAGGAGATAGAGATGTCGTAGAGAACCCATCACAGTAACTCGCACAAGATAAGTATCAGGTACTATTGGTGTAAACAATGTAAAATGAACAAAGGAGGAAATATTTTATATTTCATTTTGATTGTATTAGCTGTCAACTTTGCACAGTTTAGAATCAACTGGGGCAAGATTCTTAATATGGAATTGCCTGGACTGTATTTTTCTATAGTCGTTAGGTTTCAAACCTGAGACAAACAGCTGAGATGCCTATTTAACACACCAAAGTGATTCTGGACACCAGATTTTCCCAGCATCCCCAAGGCCCTACCTGTTGTATTGTATAGCTGACATACCTCCCCTCTACCATGTCCCCAGCTTGGAAGCTGGGCTGCCATTCCACAGAAGAAAGCACTCTAATAAGTATGGACCATCACTCCTACCTCACTACTCACCTTTCCTATTTCTTTAAAAAAGGAGGAATATTGGAAACACTAAGGATCACCCACATTCTGGAACCAGGTTCCTCAGAGCTTCCCCATTCCACACCTCCCCAGACCCCATCTTCAATGACTAAAAGCCAATGCCCTACCATCACTAACAGCTGATGTGACATATTTCCACTATGACTTTTTTTCCACTATGTGTTTGCTCCAAATCCCCATAAAGCCTGCCATCATAGCATAGCCTATTACTATGTCTATCCCCACTCAGTAGCAGCCATTTTATGTATCCCTTCCTTAATAAATCTTTTGTGTGATGTCTTTTGCATGGTGTGATTTTTGTTATATTCCTTAGCCCCAGTCATTCTTTATCATCTTCAAGTAGGCATGTCTGTAAGGGTCTTGAAAATGTCAGTTGAAGTCGAAAAACTAGCTCACTATGCATATCACCATTTCCTAGACAGATCTCCTGTCTGAGTATATATATATATGTTTTTATTTCTCTTTGCTCTTGATGGGGGTGGATGTGATGTAGTTAGCTACTTCAGGTTCTTGTCTTGACTTTCTTGCATTAGAAGACTTTAACCTGAAAATGTAAGCCAAATAACCACGTCACCCTTCAAAGTTGTTTTGGTTTTAAACACTTGTACTTCATCTATACAGGGAATCACTTTCTAGTGGCATGAGTATATTTTTTACATGACGAGTTGTGATTTCATTGACATTATGTTCAAGTGCTAATTTTAGCAAAGTATTCTTTCCATTTGGGGAAACTGGCTTTATAAACTCATATACTTATTCTTTAAATTTTATCTTTTTCTTTCTCAAATAAGATTACTTTACCTAGGAAATATTCCAAATGTAGCCTCTGTAATTTTTTTTAAGTTTATTTATATACTTTCATTAGTGAGTCTTGTGGTGGCAGAGAGAAATTTAGTTTATTCTTCTTATAATTACTCTATTCTTTGGCTGTAATTATGTGGGGCAGTGATCTGTGACAGGCAATCTGGCACCTGGTTGAGCAAAGGCATAAAATCTGGGTGACCCAGTGGAACAATCCACAAGGGACCAGAAACTTTATGCCAATGCTCCCGGGAGGCTTTGGGTCCAATCACAGTCACATACCACCCCTCCTTAGATAGAAGCATGGCCACACAGCCCCAAGCCATCTCCATGTTAATGAGATACCTAGAGGCTTAGCCACGCCCCTTCACAGTTACTATATCTGCTTTGCCTCTCCCAGAAAGGCGGGGGTACAATTCCATCCACGCCACTCCACACGATGAAAATAAATGTCTTAGAATTATGGACTGTCTCTTCATTTGGACCCCGCTGTGGGAAGTGAGGGATCTAAGGAGCCACGTCTAATCTCTTGCCGAGGGCTTTCCAGCACTCCCAAATGGTATCCTTTCACCCAAGCCTAAGCAGCTATCCTGGCCAAGCCGCTGAAACCTGGCCTCAGCGGGAACCCCAGCTGCTCTCTGGCTAGTCCGTCTGCAGCACCCTGCGGTGACTGCAGTGCCCTGGGCTAGAGAACCCAAGGAGACAGCTGCCACACGTTCCCCGGGAATGGCCCCCTGCCCCATTCACAGCCAGGGCCCACAAAGGCTTTCCACAACCCCCACTTGCCTGTTGGACTGTGTGGAAGATTCTCAGCCACTTCCCTCGTGTCTCCTGTCCCACCCAGAACCGCAGCCCCCAGGACAGACATGTGGGGCTTCTTCCCACCACGCCAGGCTTGTTCCCACATAACTAGATGTTATATCAATGACATTTAAATTAAACTATATTTTTTTTCATTTTCTACTATTTACTATTTATATCTACCATGTTTAATCAGCTAATTACTCTATAACAAATAACACAATTATATTTTTGCTCTAGTTTGTACTTATTTTTTTATTTTGTTTCTAGTCACTTAGTTGTAGAGCCTTGCATGTGTATATTTTCCCAGTCATATAAATGTTTGTTTCTTTTACAAAATTTATTTGTATTTAACTTTTTCATACAATTTATTTGATCATATTCTTTCATCCCCACCTCCCTACTCACCCAACTCCATTTCCATGTGCCTGTCTCCTAACTCTCTCTTGCCCCAATTTCTCTTACTCTTGTTCTCTTTCTTTCTTACAAACACAAAAAAATTAAAAATTGAAAGGCAAAATAAACAGGATTCACGCGTCTTTATAGTAGCTTTGTATATACATCCAGAAAGGCAGTGTTACAGAACTATTTTAGTGAGAAACAATAAGTCTCTATTCTTGGTTTTGGCTTAAAAAACATAGTTTTATCATCTCACAAACCTGTGTCAAACATATGTCACAATGGCGGAAACTGCTGCATTATTTTGTGGCATCAAGAGCAAACAACCCCCATTTCTGTCTTTTCTGAGTTTTAGAAGTGACACGTGTTCCTTAATTTATGGCTCTCTTTTACTATGTTCAAAGCCAGCAACATTAGGTTTCTCAGATTGGTCTTCTATAGTCCTATATCCTGACCATAGCTCAGAGTCATCTACTTTTAAGAACATTCAGATAATTCAGAATGGTGTCTGTAAGCCCTTGAGACACTGAGAAGCCAGGCTCGTCCCCCAGAGGACCTCCAACCATCAGGCTCTGCCCATAGAACATGCTAAGACACAAAACAGTCCTTCTAGATACAGGTGGCCAACTGCTGCTCTACAGAGTAAAAAGCCCAAGCTCAGGACTTGAAAACCCATCAATTCCTACCCTAGAAATTTCTGCGTTGGAAAGCTCTGCCCCCCCAAGCAACACCATATAAATAATGTCTTCTGCTTATTTCTCTTCTGCTTATCCCACAGGATGTTACCTCCTGGGTTTTTTCTTCCCAAAAAATCTCTTGTGTGAAGTTTGTTGTGCAGTATGACTTTGTGGTATTTCTTGGTTCCTGACTGCCAGGATACTTTTCAGTTCAGAGTTTTAACACTTGCATTGGAGAAACCTTTCCACCTGGAGTAGAGTTGTAACACTTTCTTTGGGGAATCCAACCCACCCACCTAGAGCAGAGTTATAACACTGAATCAGGGAATACTTGCAACAGAAGTGACCCTAAAACAGCATGTGATACCATAGGATTGGCTGTTGTACTGGATATAAAATGTGAGACAAAAAAGACAATAGTAGTCAACGATGAATTTCTAGCTTGAATAATTGTTTCTGAGTTTAAAAGCAAAGGGTACAAAGAAAGAACAGATGATTAGCAAAAATAAAAGCTTGCTGGAAGCATGAAAAATTTGATGCAAATAACCTGGCATCTATTTGCTTCTATACAGTGACACACACAAAAGTAAACTTATAGCTTGAACTCTTTCTTTCACCCATTTTATTATGTTTAGAAGCATTGCAATTTCTGAGCTAATCATGTTTGTTGGAATATTTCATTAAATTAAAACAAAGTTTTCCTATATTTATTTTGTACTCAATGATCATCATTCTTTCCCTGAAAGAGAATGCAAGTAAGTGGATGCCCTTTTCATCATAACGTATACAATTTGCAAGAGATCATTTTACTGTATAGGTTTTCCTTGTCCTGGCTAAGCAGTGCATCTGCTGGTCTTATTTCCTGATGCCTTTCTAGGGACAGTTATTCTCAGGTGAGAACTCTGTATTCCATAACAGATTTTGAAGAACCTGAATAGCATTAATGTCTCTCCAGACTTTGATTGACAGAGTTTCATAATACATACTCCTTAAAAGTAAATTCATCTTTTACCTTTTTTCCCCTCCTTTCTTATTGTTAAGCTTATTGTCATTTTCAAGCTACATATTCTTCCAGTTTATGCTCCATAGCATTCAAAAGAAAGTATCATAATTGCATTTGACTTTCTCTTCTTCCTGATTTGCATTTCTCTCTAACTTTGCATAATTCCAGGGAGGCCGCCAAGCCCGTTAAAAAATATTATTCCTGTGCCGACAGGGTGGTGGGTGACTTTTTACAAAAAGAAGTATTATTATGGTTGCCTAGAAACCAAAAGGCATTCAAAATAATAGGAAGAATGGGGGAATAAATGAAAATATCATCTATGATGGTATTTGATTTAGGTGAGAAAATAATTGAATGACTATGTGCACCTTTCACTTGTTATAACAATCTGTCTGTTCTTCAAAGAATACTCTTTGCAAGTGTTGGATAACTTGAATATTAATCAGTGTATTAGCCTGGCAGTTGCATATGTTTGTCAGGACTGCAGTGTGTCTCACAAACTTATATTATCAAAACATTGTCTTGGTTTCACAAAAGGTCATAATTTTCCCTAATCTATTTCTTTGGTAGCTATTTGTTTGAAACAATATTCGTAAGATTGAAGAATCTACTGCCAAACATTGAATAATATATTAAGTCAACAGTTTCTTGGGTTTATAAAAGGAAGGATTTGAAATATAACAGGGAAAACAGATGAGGTCGGTGGTACCTCTTTTTCCTTGTATCTCTTAATATTTTGAAAGCCAGTGAGTTTACAACATTTAATGCTAGAAATGAGCAATGAAGAGAATGGATAATGACTACTGAGTCCAGAATAAAAGAACTTATACATCATTGTATAACGTTTTAAAGCTGTGCTCTGACTGATCCATCACTCTGGTCATCGTGTCATTTTTAAATTCTTAGAAACAAAATTAAATTTAAATTTTAAATGTACTTATTGGTGAAAGAGCAGACATGGCTTTTAATGTCTTACAATTTATCATCTTGCATTTTCAAGTGGCCACTCTGCGTTTTTTAATATGGTGTGTGTGTGTGTGTGTGTGTGTGTGTGTGTGTGTGTGTGTGTGTGTGTGTGAGAGAGAGAGAGAGAGAGAGAGAGAGAGAGAGAGAGAGAGAGAGAGAGAGAGAATGTTTCTGAGTTTATCATTGGATATTTCCAGACCTGTTGTGATATGTACTTGATTTATTCTTTTTCTTTGCAGCCTATTAGGAACTCTAGCAGCTGAAATATCTTCATTATGTATTTTAAAATGGAAAAGGTCACTATGTGAAAAATCAAAAATCCCTAAAACCTTGAATATAAGAAATTGGATAGAGCAAATAAAAATCCTGCCAGACTACTTTCAAGGCAATGAAAGAAGCAAGCCAAGAGAATAGGTTTTATTCAAGCACAGAGTAAATGAATCATATTGCATAATGAAGGACTATAAAAAAATTCTGAATAGAATTTAAATTGATAGCTTAAAAAGAAAATGGATAGTCCTCTCATTCACAGTATCTTTCTAGTGGACTGTCATTCAAAACCTGTAACACAATCAGTACTTGGGCAAATGCTGTGATTCTCTGCTACGGGTGTGGACAGAAGTGAAAATGTGAAATCTGCTATATAAGATACCCTTCTGAACTCATTCCTCAAATGGATTTTATTCAGAAAATGTGAAAGAAATTAACTGAGAATACCTGAATCTTTTCTTTGGAACCATCTATTTAAGGCTGATAAGAAATTATATACTTTATAAAAGCATCCCCATGCAATGCTTTCTGGAAGTCTACTCCAATGGAAAGACTATATAGATATGCAAGGACTATCTTTTGTTCTTACTAGACTTCTTATATTTTGTTCTATGACTTTTCTCTCCTTTTGAACAGTTAGCTGAATCCCTTCATTAAACTAAGCTGTCATAAATCAGATATTTGTTTTACTTCCAAAATCTCATTTCCCTGGCACATTTTCATTTACAAACCTTTTGACTTTATTGCTGATCTTCGTGCAAAGTCAACTGGATGGGCATGAATATTTTACAAATAATAGAGGAAAAAGTCCTATGATGCTTGTTGACAACAAAGACCTTGGTCTTCAAGCACAACGTATTCCCACAAAATATCTTTACTAACTGAGGAGTATAAAATTGCTCAAGTTCAGCCAGAATCTTTTTTCTTACATCAGTGATGGCATTGAGACCATGAGAAGCAATATCTCTACCTTTTACTGGCATTTCTTTACTTTCTGATCTTAGTGCCTGGTTGCAGTAGCAAGGGACACCCAATGTTTGGCATGAAGAAAAGAAGCTTTGCAGGGATTGTATATTTTTTTTCCAGAAAAGTATGCTATCTTAGGCAAAAGATGTTAAATCTTTTTCTCTGTCAATCTCAGTCTCCATCATCTAATACATTTCTGACCTCTATAGTTATTATTTCTCCATTTCCAACCCATCTCTTTTTTAGTCTCCATCCTCAATTTTTAATCCCTTCACATGAATAACTACCTGATGGTAACTGACTAAGCATCCCCTAATTGTATAATAATGTTATTTTAGATACTACACAGATTACATCTCAGGTATTACTCAGATTTATTCTACTATCCATTCTTCTTTGTCCTAAAAAAAAGTAAATAAACTAACAAGAAAAATATTATGTGATGAACCTTACCCTCAAAGCCTTTGTGGCTATTTTAATTCATCGCTTATGATCCTAAAACCATAGATTGTAAGTTCCAAGAAGAAAAGGACAAAATCTGACTCATTTCAGTGTAATACTGAAATGCACAGGACAGTATAGGGCTCATAATAAGAACTGAATACATATTTAATGAATGAATGAAACCATTTCAGAGATTATATGGGCATATCTATTGGTAAAGGTGGAGGTAAAATTGTCAACATTAAGGAAGTGATATCAAAAGAGGACAGACACACAGAAGGAAGACTCTGTAAGGAATTTGAACAACCAAACTTTTCATGGTGCTCCTCTGACCTATATTTGTGAAGTCATGAATGAACAAGCCTAAGAAAGACTGATTGGAAATTCTTCTGCCTGTTTGGTTTACCCTAATCATTCCGGTTCAGTTTTCTTATCTAATAAAATAGGACAACTATACCTATCACACAGAGTTTCTAACTCAATGATAGAAAATCAACAGTAAGCACACTATAGATCTTTGTGGCTATAGGAGAGTTTTATTTTTAATTACTTACTCTCCAAATATTTACTACCAACAATGTTATTATAGACATTCACAAGGAAACAGGGAAATAAGCGACTAAGATAAACTCACATCCTATAGTTGTGAGAGCCTTGATTTGAATGACAGAAGAACCACTCAGAGAAAGCAAAAATAATCTTCATAATCAGTGGTGGTTACGTTAGTATCATTAACAGTATTCATGTGATCTTATAGATGCTCTGTAAAGGATGATAACAACTAAACATTAGAATTGGATACAGGTGGCAGTTTCTCACTTTACTCACTAATAAGGGGTGTTAACCTTACAGAAATTATCAGGTCACGTGTGAAATTTTTAAAAATAATTTATAAACTTTTATTTCTTGTGCATTCATGCTTGCCTGCATGTATATTTGGGTGAAGGCATCAAATCCTCTGAAACTGGAGTTACAGGCAGTTATGAGCTGCCATGTGGGTAATGGGAATTGAACCTGGGTCCTCTGGAAGAACAACCAGCATCCTTGATCTTTGAGCCATCTCTCCAGCTCCACATGCTATTTTTTTTTAAAGCTTCAAACTACTATAAAATGCCTAGCAATTTTGTGACCACACGTCAAAGACAATTTTCACCTATTTTAAAATACAATGAATAAAATATTGATTTTATAAAATAGTATGATCAGAATTTTGAATTATATAAATATTATACTAAGATGACACTGCAATCTCCATCCATTATTAATAGAAATGCTTTTTTAAAATGCAGACTTGTCTCAATACATGTTCAAATTCATTGAAAATCTTTACAACTGAATATGATCTAATATATGGACATATTAGAAAAACTAGAAAATAGCTAGATTTTTTAAAAAAGATTTCTAAGGTTATTCTTTTTCTACAAAAAGAAAACAGAATCTGGACGTGCTAAAAAGGAAGAAAGTAAGGCATCCAGAACGTAGCTGGCTCTTTTTCACTAAACCCTTATTCTTACTTGAATAGCAATTATGATACTGTGAAATTCCCTGTCCTTTCAAACACTCACAGAAAACCTGATACAAAACATGTATGAAATCCTGTATTTTGGGTAAGCACATGAACTTGGTAGTAGTGAAAAAGTTGCCAACTTTCTGCGTCTGTCTTTTGAATAATTTTCTCTCTCTCTCTCTCTCTCTCTCTCTCTCTCTCTCTCTCTCTCTTTCCCTCTCCCTCCCGCCTTCCTTTCCTTCTTTCCTCCTTCCCACCCTCCTTCTCCTCCTCTCTCCTTCCTCCCTATCCACCTCTCCCTATTCTCCTCTTTCTTTCTCCAGTTCAATAATGATTTGCCACCTGTAATCTCCGAATCCAGGAAAAATAGATACTATAAATCTGAAGAACTAAAACCAGAAATGGTACATCTTAAACTGGGGACAACAGAACAGTTGTCCCAAGGACAGTTGTCAGAGAGGTGAGTTTTGAAATTTTAATTCCCAGTTTGTAGTATAAACTTAAAATTTCATTCATTAACCACCTTAAGTAGATCATAACATGAATAGCCTGATTGTGTCATATATTATTTTGAAACTTTTTTTGTTAGGATATACTAGTTTATGGTAGGTTAAAGTAGTCAGGAGAAATTATTTGTTTTATTAAAGTTAATTTTTTTCTGAATGAGTGCACATCTCTAGATAGGTAGGTACTTATTTTATGTATATGAGTGTTTTCCTGAATGTACTTATGTGTACCATGCATGACTGTTTCCTGTAGAGGTCAGAAGAGGGTATTAGATCCCCTAGAGCTGGAATTACTGACGGCTGTCAGCTATTACATGGATGCTAGGAAATGAAAAAGAGCACCGAGTGACCTTAACTGCTGAGCCATGTCTGCAGCTTCACTCTTTACATTTTAAATAGCATCATCAATCTTTCAACAGTCATAGAAAATTATATCGATTACTAATGACCACAGTCCAAACTTGCAAACCATTCCCATGTGCCCTTTTATGTTGTTTCCTGATTCTGAAGTTTACATTTCGTTTTCTCACAAAGAAAAAGAATGTAATAAAGAGATTTGTTTTAAAATGTTGCAATCATCTGTAGCAGAGGAGAGTACTGGAGATGCAGGACACTGGTATGGTGAGCACTAGAGACTGCCATGTAAAGTTCTGTAGGCAGCTGAGCTGATATACAAGATGGCCCTCCCTTCTACCAATGGTCATTATCCTTATAATGTCATGAAAGTACAGAATATTCATCATCTTCTTAAACTTTATGGAAAGAAAGTTTTCAAACAGGAATCACCAGCCCCACTTAATTTCATATGATAAATGCTTTTAAAGTTTCTTGGGAATGTCTAAGTATCAATAATATAATGTTTTGATTTGAAATGTATGAGTTTTAAGAGGAAACGAAACCTAATTATTAAATATTACAACAAGCTACATTTTATTTGGAAAAATGTTATGTTTTTTTTTTTTTTACAAAGGAAGAGAGAAAGAGAGGAAAGTAAAATTAGCTCTTAGACAAGAAAAAATGAGCAAAGGAGTGCATCTGTAAGAGTAGTTGGAGGTAATACTTTAATTCACTTAGAAATCAAAAGGCTTCAGAACTGCACTGGTATCACAGTAGAATAATCAATGTAGGAATATTCCTAGTGCCCTGATTTCAATCTTCTAAATAGACCGTGCACATTGTTACTTAATTTCTTCCTTGTATTTGCCAATCAGAGAGCTTGTTGCCACAAAAGCTTTCTCCAGCTTGTTTTTAAGACGCTCTCGGCACTATCATGACTGGGTTCCTTTTTCCAGGCATAGCTGTCTTGATTAACTTCAGTAATCACGTTCTGTAAAAGAAACCGATAAAGTCAAAGACGTCTTTCCTTAGCTAGTTTGAAGATTAAATTAAGGTTTTCTGCGGGAGAGCTGTTACTTTTACTAGGTGACACTAATTCAAAGTAATGTTTAAATCATCTTCTCTGTTGCTTTTTTTTAATCATAGGTATCAACATATCATGAGGATCACTGGTTGTTTCCACAACTGAGTTTAGCAAATGCTGCTTTATGTATTTTGAAGACATCACATTAAATGCTTAGTTATTCTGAAGCAATGTATTTCATTGATGCCTCTTTGTTCATTTCAAATAATGCTTTGTTTCCTTCTTGTGGGAAAGGTGTTGTCAAATCCCTCTTTATTTTAAAAACTTTGTAACCTTTCAATATTATCTTGTAAACAGAATACTATTCGATTTTAGGTTTTCATCCACATAGTTCCTTCTATATTTAAATAAAATCTTTATCATTTATTGGTATGTAAGCGTTTAGGATATTTTTCTCTATGTAGTACTTTAAATGTCCTCAATTCCTTTCTGTTTATTGACTGAACACTTTGTTTTCATGTTTTTTCCTCTCAATGCTTTTTCCTGTTTGTTTAGGTTGTTTCCAGTTCTCAGTGCCATTGCAACACAAAAGCCTGAAAGATGACAACAAAATTTGGTGTATTTTTGGAGAGAATTTAAAATATTCTGACATTGAGACATTTTCAGGGTCTAATGTATGCAGAATTTTTGTAGTTTATAAAGGGTCTCACTGTGTAGCTGGCACTATCTTCAAATTCATGACAATCAACCTGTTTCAGCTTAATGAAAGTCTCAAGTATAGGAATGTGCCACCCTTCTTTGGAGTATTTAATCACTAGGAAAGTAAGAAACAATGCAACAAGGTCTTGCTTAGTTTATATGTTCAACTTGGGCCACATAATCATGAAGGAAGAAAGGGGCAGTGAATACTGAAGAGGAGGCTCCCGGGGGAAAAGTTACAGACAGCTGACCAGGAGTCTGAGTCTGCTGCTGAGCACTGAGCTATTCATGCATTGACTGGATAAAGGTCAGCATGCGGAGACTTACAAGTAAGTAGAATTGCTATACAGCGTGCAGAGCAGAGAAATACATAGAAAGGAAGAGTCCAGTCACAAGTGTAGGGTGTTCCTCTTCAAAAGGAGGACTTGATGTAAAATATGAACAGCAGAAAATCACCAGGTTTATCCTGAATCTGTGTATAAAGTGTGATGTGTGTACTGTTCAGGGAAGGGGTGTGAGAACACGTTTTATAACTAGCAAGGAGCTGTTTTTATTAACTAAATTACTTTGATAATTTCATGTATGTGCATATATATATGCATTTTGGTTTATCTGATCCTATCCTCTCATTTCTCTTTCCCCTGTCCAACTCCCATGCCCCTTGCTACTTCCTCTTTCTAGTCTATGTCTTCTTTGTGTGTGTGTGTCCTTCTGGGTTTGATCAAGGCCATCTCTGTGGCTTTGGTATTGAAATTTCCCACTGGCATACAGAGTCATGACTTCCCAAACTGTGAATAATTGACAGATGAGGGCTCAGCCCCAAACAATTCATTTACACAAAGCTATCTGCATATACTAACCAAACAAAGAGACACATGTTGGTTCTTTGGAACAGATATCACTGGTGATGTCTTAGGGGAAAATTCAAACAGATCCATAGTGAAAGCTAATCTATACATGGCCTTTTACATTCCCAAACAGCTCATTAAGACTTGGGATTGATCTGTGAGTACAATAGCTCCCTAAAAGCTTCAATACTCTTTCAGAAACACAATCAAATCTAATCATCATTTTAAAAATCAAGTAGCTATCACCAAATAAACAAAATCACCAAACTTCTAATACCAGGGAAAATGTGACCTATTGCAGATTAAAAAAGAAAATAAAAAGCCAAGTTTACAGACACTCAAAAATGAAAGAAACAATAAGATTAGTCCAGAAGAAACTATTTTAGGTATTTTTCTGCATATTTAACTATTGTTCCTTAAATTTGAAATTTTAATTTTAATTACATTTTAATTGAATTGAATTGAATTTAAATTTGAATTTAAAAATTTTCCTGTATATTTGTTTCTTCTCCACTTTGTATCACAATTATGAAGAGCATTCTTCCTGATATTCATTTGTCTTTTATTCTGCCTTTCTAGTCCATTTTTAAACTCAGATACCATGTTTTTTATCTTTAGGAGTTATACTTTGTGATTTTTGTTTTTCATTTCATTTGTTGTTATACACAGGTTTTTCTGTAAAGAATGTAATCACTGAATTAAAAGCTTCACAGTTAAATGTCTATGTTCAAATGAAAATGACAAGGTACTGAAAACAGTAGGGATATGTGATCTGTGATAAATAAAAAATTCAGCAGAGGGAAATACTTTCAAAAACTCAGAATCTCAGTTGCCTGAAGCATGAGTTCAGACAGCATGCTATCTGGTTATATGTGGATAGGTATGTCGGTCCAAAGGTTAAAACAACCAGCCTTGGAATATCTCTCAGCATAGTTAACACACTAACACTTGACAGATGTGCTAAGGGAATTTAGTCTATTCAAGAAAAAGTGCTGGAACACTTGGATATTTAAAAGAAATTAACTTTAAATCTATCTCAATTATATATGCAAATTAACTTGGGATATATCATAGATCTAAATGTAAAAGTGAAAACTATAAATCTCTGAGCTGGAGAGATGGCTCAGCTGTTAAGAGCACTTGCTGCTTTTCCAGAGGACCTGGATTTGGTGCCAACCCTCCAGTGCAGCAGCTTATAATCATTTATAACTCCTAATTCATGGGATCTGATGCCGTTTTATAGCCTCAGTGGGGACCAGGCAAGCAGGCGATTCACATATATGCATGCATTATATAAAATAAATATAAATATAGAAAACTACAAAACATCTAAGAATAACACATTAGAATGACTTCAGGATAGCAAACATTATAAAACAGTAAATACAAAAGTGCTAAATTGTAATTTATCAATATTCAAACTTTTTGTTCTTTAGCATTTTAAGTAAATGTGAAGGTAAGCCAGAGACTGGAGAGAACATTGAAAGGAAATTGTATCTATATTATAGAAAATATCCTTATTAAGCCAGAGAGATGATTGACCAGGCAAAAGTCCTTGCTGCCCACCCTGATGACCTGAGTTCGATCTCTGGAAGTTGTCCTCTGACCTTCAGATGCATGTAGCAGCACAGGTGGACACAACACACACACACACACACACACACACACAAATGTAAAATGAAATGTAATATTTTACAAGTCAATAATAAGGAAACAAGAAAGCAAACAAATTAAAATGGTCAAAAGAATCACTTCAGAGATGGTAAGGGGCAATTAGACAAAGAGAAGTTAGTGGTTAGTCATTAAGGAAAAAAATTGCATAGTGAGAACCCAGTTCACACAGAAGATAAAATCAGAGTGGACATATCCACATAATCCCCGGCCTTGGAGGGGAGGACACAGAGCTAGATAGTTTTGTGAGGCTAACCAAAGAAGTGACACCAAAAAACAGCACACAGAATGAAACGTCTTTAAAGACATTGTAGATTGGACAAAGGAAACATCATTTTTCTCTTTTTTTTCTTTTGTTTCTTTCTTTCTTTTGTTGTTGTTGTTGGTTGTTGTTGTTGTTGTTGTTGATGTTGTTGTTGTTGCTGTTATTTGAGACAGGGTTTCTCTGTGTAGTTTGGCTGCCCTGGAACTCATGTGCCTCAAACTCACAGAGTTTCACCTGCCTCTATCTCCCAAGTGCTGGGCTTATAGGTATGCACCACCACCACCCAGCTAGGTAATTTATCTTAAAGGAAGCAAATGATTGGCTGAGTGAGTCATTAAGAATGTTCATGGGCTTTACATGCAATATATTCCAACATCATTTTATCAATCCTTTTTCCAGTGAATAAAATCTTTCTTCAAAATGACAATAATAACAGCTATACTGACTGTGATAGATATTGGGCATTTTATGCACCATATTCCTTTACTGTTAGCTGGGTCAAGATGGGAATTGTGTTTCCATGAAGGCCCTTCCTCACATGGGGTCCAGATAGAAGGTGGTGAGAAGAAGAAAGAGTTGAGGCAGAAGTGATACCTAGGCAAACATCAAAAGTTGTGACATGTTCTTCCTTCCTCTGCTTATGTTTTACTCACCTTATTTCTACAACTGCACACTTGACTAAAGAGCCACAGAAGCACACAGGAGCCACAGTTTCTCAAATATAACTATCAAAGCCCCTTCACTAATGACTTGGGTCACTGGACTTGAATTTTCAATGTGCACAGCTATGGTTTTTCTCCAGTCCTTCAGTTATGAATTCTTATTATGTACTTTTCTAACTCCCTTGACACTTAAGAGGTTAACTCCTACTGTGAATATTTTATGCCGTGATACTTCTTTGCTCTCTTGCCTTGACAATTCATCCCTCTTTCCCTCTTAAATACCACATATGTACACAAATGATACAGACATTTTTACAGCTAAGTACACCATTCTTGTTTATATTATTTGTGGGAAATCTTTATAAATACAGTTTTCTATTTATGATGATTTGACTTGCAGCTTTTCACCTTTATAAGATACAAATGCCCTAATTAGTCAGTATAATGTAAACCTCAGATTTTGAATTTTGATACTTTTATGGGATGGAGATGTATGACAAATTCATTTATTATAATATATACCATAATAAAAGTGAATTTTAGCCTCAGATGGCTATGAACCATAATGGGCACCCTGATAGGCACTCTTCTAGCACTGGGTATCCAGGAGATGAAGTTTATTAAATGCATATTCAACTTATAGTATTTTTGTTAAAATGAGTTTATCAGTATGTCACCCATTATGAGGGTCAGTGAGTAAATGTTAAGAGATTTATATGGTAATATTTAAGTTCATTAGGCATTAACCTACTGTTCATAAATGTATTTCATTAACTGCTTTAAATGTGTAAAATAGGACTCTAGGTTTTTGTCAGAACAATTGTAACTTGGACAGTTTCATATTCCTCATTTTACTGTTATTCAACTACTTCATTTGAGAGCCAATTACTGAACATATATTATATTCCATACATTGTTTAAAAAATACATGCAAGAATTTTAAAACAGAGAGGTACTCATATGGTAGAAAACTAAACCGAAGAGGAATCATGCAGAAGGTACTATGCACAAAATTGAGTAAGAAGTAAATTCCTTGGAGGATTCTGAAGAGAATCTGTATGAATATCTCCTATTCCTTTTGTCCACTCTTTATTTTACTGTAGTATATCTTTATTCATCCTCTGTTGAAACTGAAAGGGTTAGTGTTAGGGTTTAAAGTGGTCAAGGTTGATGACTTCATTGTTGTACAATTCAATCTTAATGCTTGTAAAGTATATTTGCATGAATAATTTTTTATAAGAAGTGTGTTAAATTTTCTTTGATATAAGAAAAGCTAATTGCAGTAGCAAATCAAGACATACAGCAAACACACTGAGTTGGATGTGTAAGAATGCTTACTGTGCAAGCATGATAACCTAATCTTAGAACCCATGTTATAAAAATCTGGGTATGATCCTGTCTATCTTTAAGGGTGACAGAGACCAGAGAATCACTGGGCTTATTGGATCTTGCTCCATCCAGGTTCAGTGACAGTTCCTGCCTCAGATAAATAAAATAGAGAATGATGAAGAATTGGATGTTCTCCTCTAGTTTCCATGTGCACATAGGTGAATGGATATGTGCACACACACATATGTAACACACAAATAGATATACAAATACAAAATTAAAATTAAAATGAAATATGGCAATTCACATAAAATTCCAAGTACATTTGCTGCCTTGATATTTATTTGTTAGTTATCTGAGAAATGCCCTGCTTACTTGTTCATAGTTATTTATTGAGATAGTAATGCTTAATTTTCATCAATTTTAAAGAATTCTGCCCATGGGCACCTAGGCACCTGTAAAATTCGGAGAAGCTCTCCTTCTGAAATTCATGTTGCATTTTCTTTCTAAGCCTGTTCTTGCTGTTTGGCTGTGGTGCTTCAGCTGTGATCACAGCAGAAGGCAGATGGCACACCCACAGAGTTCATTTCAAAGAGTTTAATGAATTTCCAAGACCAAGAGACCAAACAATGGTTAATGAAACACCCAATTATTATCCACACAGGGAGCCACACCTGGGGGAGCACAACTATGAAGGGAGCCTATTAGAGCCAAGCAAGAACTGGGGCCTGGAGAGGAATCCTTCTGGTGCACTGCAGGTATCTTTCCTTAGTCAACATAACCCATCTCAAGCCCAGCATTGTCATCACAGAGGTCATCTCTTGAAAGAAGAATCAAGGCATAAAAGAGTGAAGACTGAATCTCCAAGCAGTCTTTGATTTATAGGTATGTCCATTTTTAAACCAGCCAAGAGTAGCACTTGTTTTTCTTCAGCTCATTCCTAATTTCATTTTAATAACACATCCTTCATGAAGAGATTATGTAAGATTTTTCCTTGTTTTCCTTTTCATTTAATTTTTAATTTAGCTGGAACTTTTATGTTCTCTGATGGCTTCTTGATCATTTTTTTGGCAAGACCCCCTTTTTAATTCTCAAGAATAACTTTATAATTTTTTCAGTGTTTAAGAGAAAACAAGGAAAGGGATTGTAAGGAAACAACTTGGAAGAGAGGAGGAAAATAATGTGATATAAGGTGAATAAAAAGTAAATTATGGAAAGAAAAAGTACACAGAGGTCTGGAAATGCCAAAAGTGTATGTAGAATTGAATTGTCATTCAGATAAACAGTTTTCTTTTTATAATTTTATTTTCGGAAGAACTAGGGACAAAATAAAGCATCCTCGTTTCTCAAAAAAAAAAAAAAAAGAGAAAACATAGTACAGTGAAGTGAATATCTCAGCATCCAGCAGGAGGTTAAAAAAAGAAAAAGTACTTCCAAGGAAAGAAGTGGGCTAGTGAACTGAGGAAAAAGTTTGAAAGGCTTACTGTAAAGCCTCCATTCTCCTCCTCCTCCTCCTCCTCCTCCTCCTCCTCATCATCATCATCATCATCATCATCATCATCATCACCATCATCATCATCATCATTGATGAGGAGGAGAAAGACAAAGAGGAGGAGAAGGAGCATGGTATCCCTCACTGATACTCATAGCAAATGGACTCTATGTGTAAAAAAAATTCAGAGACCTTATCTTTGGAAATGAGCACAGTGTGTTCAAGGAAGTCTAAGAAAATTGAGTATTGATGTCAGATTCTCACTTTTTACTTACTATAGTAGGTGTCATCTCCCAGGGACAGACAAGAGAACATTTTCACAAGTTAGTGCTATTAGAGCTGCTAAAAGTGTGATATAGGGAGGCTGGAGAGATGATTTAGTAGTTGAGAACCCTGGCTGCTCTTGTAGAGGAACAAGCTTTAGTTCACAGCACCCACATGTTGGTTAACAACTGTAACTCCAATTCCAGGCTATGGAATGCATTGTATACACATGGTGCATGTATATACATGCAGGTAAAACACTCGTATTTATAAAAGAAAACTACACTGTAGAAGACAAACACATGCTGAAATGGGTATTATAGTAAGTAACCAGTATTTAAAATTGAGAATTACAGAAATCAGTGTAGCTCATGTAGTCAACACAAGCTTTGCTTTTTCATTGACAAGGCAAGAGTTTAAAAGTAAATAGAGGCTAAATTCTCTAAGAAAGAAGAAAGAATGTGTTTACTGTAATCTATGAATCCAAGGATTTGGGGAAAGGATGGTGATCTTAAGCATTCTTCCCACGCAGTCCTCAGAGCCAAAAACTGATTGATTTCACACCTGTGTTAACCTTATGTCATACTATAGCACAAAATCCTTTCAGTGTCATGCTCAGACTGTAACTACACATCAGCCGGTGGATCTGAGTGCACTATGGAGCGTGACAAATATTTTTCAAAAGAAAGATTTACTGACAAACTGCTCTAGTCTTATGGTGACTTCAAATATTTTAGTCATGATGAGCAAAGGACAATTTCACACTAGAAATTTTCAGACATTGTCATAGAAAGAACTTAACAATTCTGTGAGGTCCATATGCTGAAATGAATACATTTGAGCTGAGGTAGACTGACTACTATGCTGAGGATGGAATGTATTTGTCAGAGTTTATTTTCTACCCTCTGACAGATCTGCAGTGATGGTCCAACTGACTCAGACATTCTGGGTAATTTCTCGCATTATAATGTGATTTCTACCTTGGTAATCCAACAGATGGTTTGTCTCTTCCTGCCTTGGATATAATGAGAAAGGGGATCAAATTCAGTGTCTGGCAGGGCCAGTGTTGAAACTCTAGCCCAAATCATGGATATCTTCACACCTGCTCACAGAAATGATACATCTAGTTGTCCATGCCAGCTTGCCAATTTAATTGCCATGGCTCTAATATACATCCCTTGTTTGTTGTCCTATGGAGAGAGATCATTTGGGGACCCAGTCAGTGGTTTGATTTATACTATTTACAATGTTGTTGTTACTACATTCTTCTAGTTCTCATAGACAGAAGTTCTCTATTTTGTTCTAAAGCGAAGTCAGAGATCATGACTCTCCCCCTTTCTCTCCCCTCACCAACCATCACTACCCACAATGCTGGCCAAAGTTTCAGAGACAAAGTGTTCGGTATAAAGTATTGCAGTGTTAAAAATAGATGTACTTTGAATATGGAGTTGACTTTTATTAAGTGACAAATTCATGCTTTAGCCAGAGAGATTATGTGAATGTTACTGTTTTGAAACCTTTTCTTAAAAACTGCATTCTAACTAGAAAAAAAAGGTATGTTAACTTTGGCACTTTTTCCTACTGTGAAGTGAAGGATGACCACCCTACTTCCCATTGCTCCAATATATCTCACTGTCAGTCTACTCACCAGGAATTTAATGTTACACAAGGAAGCCCACATTCCTTCAACATGTATTAGAAATCTTTAAGCAACTAAAGAACACTGAAACAAACAATATCTTCTCTTTTAGTTCCTGCATATTCTACATTCATGGAAAATTTTATCAAGAATAACAGTGTTGTCTTCTTATAACCTTATTTCTGCATATTTTAAGATCATTGAATTTCTAATTTGTAACTTGAGCCCAATGTTAAAATGGCCTTGATGCTAACAGTCATAACACACAAGCCATTGATCAGATAATATTAAGTCTAAAATACATGAAGGTAGAGAATAAATTATTAATATCTGCATTTAAGGGAATGGTCTTACAGGGTTAATAATGACAAAATATGGACTTTAAAAGTAACATAATAGCTTCCTCTTGTTAGGATTAAAACGAACTAGGCAGAAGATTAAATACTAAATAGAAGCCTATGGAAAAACTTAAATAGTTTTATTAACAAAATAGTGTAGTCATCTATTTAGGATTCTACAGAATTTCAAAGAGAGTCTATTTCCCCACAATGTGGTATCACAGGAGTATGATCACCAGGCTGCTTAATGAATGTTCTTCACTTCAATTTTGAATCTCTTAAATGTATCACAATATATTTAAAATGCTTAGCTGAGTGCCCAATGCATATTAATATTCAAGGATATTTTGTCCTTGAAAATAATGGTATGAATGTTTTAAGGCCAAATTTCTTTTTGCATAATAATGCAACCTCAAATCAGTTCAATAAAAGCTGTCAACTCAAGTCACTTGAAGGGTTTATCTCTCAATGATGAACCCTATCCATCCTTCCAGGAGCAATTCTCAAATCATGACTGGGGTAGGCATAGGAAGTGCAGATTATCCAGTGCTCTACATTTTTCTAGCCTTGTCTCTCAATGCTGGATGCCACACAGGTGCAGTCTCCTTTTTACACTTTTTCCTTTTATGTATGTATGTATGTATGTATGTATGTATTTATGTATGTATGTATGTATGTATTTACTTACTTTACATCTTAATCACTGCACTCTCCAGGTCCAACCTCACAGTCCCTCTACCTTCCCTGCTTTCCTTCTCCTCTGAGAAGGTGGAGTCCCTCCCTACATATCCCCTCAGTGCTTTTGAATTTTTATTTCCCTAACTCCAGACCTATGTTCTGTTCATTTCTTCAAAGATACAACTCCAAAGCTGTTAACCATAAATACTGTTAATCACATCTAATCTCAATACCATGTCTACAAAATTATTTGTTCCAATTTCCATAAGTAACCCTTTCTTCTGGTAACTCATATATTTTAAAGGGCAGCAATTTTTTTATTTTGTCCTTCATTTTAATATTTTTATACTTGTTTCCTTGCCAATCAGTATGGATAAGTATTGTGTTATATATATATATATATATATATATATATATATATATATATATATATATATATATATATATTCCTTACAAAACTGTATCCATGTGAATTTAAAGTTCTACATGTCATTTAACAAAGAAACTATACTTTTGATTTAAAAATTACTAATATATGCAAGTTTGTAGAAATATATGTATACATATACTGATTTTCTAAGATTTTAATTGTTGATTTTAGAATACTAGAGGTTGTTCAATTTACAGGGAAAGAAATCATACTTTTAACTCAAAAATGATGTAGATATATGGGAAACTGTCTCAGTAGTTAGATTATTAGCTGTATAACCCATGCACCCTAAATTCAAATCTCTAGAAGCCATGTAATGATGCAATTTTGTAGTAATGTTGAAAATTTATAAAAATTATATATATTTGCATTAATTTTCTAATTTTTAAGTGTTATTGAAGGTTAAAGCAATTCTCTTGGAGTCATAGATAGATAGATAGATAGATAGATAGATAGATAGATAGATATAAAATCTTAGTCTATGAAGCAGTATAGTTAGACTGACTTATGACTCTTATTGCCATCCATATAGAGAATTTGCCATCCCAACCAGAGACTGCATTGCCCTTCACACTGCTGTGTTTCATAATAGCTGTCAAAATATATATTCAATGTAAGTATTCTCAAGACATTCAAGAACATCTTTTTCTAGTACCATGTAATATTCATATTTGAGAATATGAATACTTTAAATTTTTGAAGCAGTTGAAGTGTTCTTTGTGGAAATGTACACCAGGTAAATTGGATTATAATAGGAAAGTGATTGAGGTTGTGTTGGGGTTTCCTATATGCACTCAAGAAAGCATATCAATCCTAAAATTTGCATAAAAGCCATAACTAGACAATTTGAGGATTTTATAGTTCAATTTTAATTTTTACTTCAATATGTAGATTAATGCATTTGCATTCTTGTTTGCATAAATTCATACAAACACATGCATAAACAGAATATTTTCCTTCAAGCCTAATGTGTAATTTTCAGATATAGAGGGAGAATAAAATTCTGAAACTTTTTATTACATTGAAATATGAAAGAAGGGTAGTAAAACCAATTCATAAAATGTGTATGTTCTTATGTAATACTAAGTGGTGTTAATTAAACTATGAACATAATGTTTCAATACACTTACCCAGCCATCATTTCTTTTACATACTAACAGACTTTTTCAATGACATAGGATATCTGGTAAAAGTATATGAATTTATTTCTAAACACAGGAACACAGCCATACCTCTTATGAACACACATAGTCACACATTTCTATGATCATATCTGTGGGAATTGCCACTAACTAGATTCAGACAACAAATAATGGTACAAAAGAGTGTATTCTTTGTTTATTCCAAAATGTTAATATATCCATACAGCATGTTATAATTTTATGATACGTTATATAAAGGTAGTCTACAATTTAATGTGTCTTGCTTCATTACCTGGTAAAGATTGTTTTTAACCTCCATCTTGATCAACTTAGAAAATGTAAAGTATTAACACAAAGTAGAGCACTAAGTATTTGTGCTGTATGTTTTAAAAATCCATACATGCTGTACTATGAGCATCAGAATAAAAAGAAATACCATGATAAAGGTGTTTCAGTAACTTTTAAAATAGTACATCTTCCCCTAAGTGATGGTTATTATGTTCATAAACTTTACATTTTCATGAAAGAAATTTCATAAGATTATAAGAAACTTTAACTCTGAAACAACAGAATTCTTAATAAGGAAAAGCTTTACAGATTATCTAAGCATTGAAAAAAAAAAGAAATTGGCTCTCCAATGAGAAGGGAGCAGGCACTATAAATAATGACTTTCTGTAGGGTGGGGAAACATATAGCCAGAGACTGGAAAAATGTTGGTCGTGACTGAGAGTGAGCAAGTCCAACCCTTCCTCTGCTATTTCCAGAGCATTGTGCTAAGTCATCAGTCATGGGACATCATTACATCAGATGGTTACTTTTTACACTTCTTACTTTGCCCTAAAACTGAATGTGCAAGCGACTATGCCCCTACCATCTTCCAGACTTAGAAACTTACTTAGAAAACTGCCATCAGCAGGAGTTTGTAAGAATAAAGGATGTATTCCTATAATCATAGAAGGAGGCATATGAAGTCCCACCATCTCGCCTCTACTCTACCTATGTGAGGGGAACTGTCAAGAAATCTGCAAAAGCCATAGTAAGCATGGCTCAACTCTATAAAGAAATAATAGATTAGGAAAAGGCTATGATTACAAGCTATTATATTTTATCTTATATAGTATTATTATATCCTTGAAATAAAATGTCATTTTGTGATATTTTCTTCTGTCTCCTTACATTACACTGTATTGCAGTGATGATAGTAATGGAGGCAATAATGTTTTTCTGTCTCTGTCTATCTCCCACCCATTTTTCTCCATTTCACAGTGATCCTCCCACCTCAGTCACTCAAGTGCTAGAGCTTTGAATATGGCCCATCATGCACAGTTTCAATATTTATTCATTGCTTGTACCATAATGTACTTAAACTTTATCAGTAGTTAGATAAATTCACATTATATGCAAATCAAATTTCCAAATAAATTTGAGTAACTAATTCTGTTTTAGAAAATGTGGGTTGAAGTTAATATAGAGATAGTATATATGGACATTTGTCTAAATGTAGCGACACATATATTCCACTTATCAACTTGTCATGTACAACCATGAAAAGCATAATTATTATACTCTTAGTGTTACACATTAGAAAATTATATGTGCCTGGACCATTTTGTCCTCATTCATACTATCTGTTAGAAACTATATGCTGGAGAAATCTAAACCAACTAAATACCTCCCAAATTCTCAACGGAGCCAAAATTAAGAGAGAACAAGAAAGCTGGTTCTCATGTTGCCAAATTTCTAACTACCCTTACCAAAATATCCATTAGCAAATGAATGTCTGTTTTTAAATTATTAAATTTCCAGTTACTTGTTACATGAAATTGTTGTTTTCTCAAATTTTAATAACTACATAAAAATAAGTAGTAATTCTTGACATGTTCAAAAATAGATCTTGATATTAGTCACATAATTAGCATAGCATAAATCTTTCTGAAAATTTATCTGAAAAGACAATTATAAGGATTTTTTTAAATTGCTAAAGTGGGTGAAAAATTCTCTTGTTAATTTTAGGCAGATTTTTTGCTCACTTGAATTTAAATCAATTCCTGTAATAATTGGCATGCTTAAATCTTATGTTTTTAAAATAGTTTCCCAAAATAATTCTTTGCATTACATTTCCATTTATAAAAATTTAATCCTATCTCTTTACATGCAAATCACAATATTTCCTTTTGCAAAACAGAGAAATATTAAAATAGCCCACCATTATATATCTATAAAAATTTAAATATTCTGACCTAGTTGGAGAGTTCAAACTTTCTCTTATGTCTGCACACCTGTTTCAAACACCAGTCACTATGTCATGCCCATCTATTCTCCCAGTATCACATAATAAATCCTCACACACACACACACACACACACACACACACACACACACACACACAAAAACATAGCTGAGTCTCATAGCTTAACTCTTTTGGAAGCCCATCCACACATTTGTTTAGCTATTGAGACTTCCACAGGATCATTAATAACCTTATTTAAAGCAATCTTCCTTTCTTCCTTTATTTCAAGCACATTGGTTGTAGTATACGGAAAATATGAAAGTTTGTTCTTTTTCTCTTTCCTTTCCTTCTTCCTCTTCCTTCTCTGCACCTCAAACCCTTCCTCCTTTCCTGCTTTTAAAGCATCCTTGGAAGGAGGCCAGAGATAGTGCCAAGGAGACTCAGGGAACTCACAGAGGGTTCTCTTACTCTTCCTATGTTTTCTTCACACTGAAATGTGCTTTCTCATCCACCTGGTGATTCCCAAGGTGTTGAACAAACAAGAGCCCAGTGCTCCTGTAAAGGTGAGTCTGGATTCTGGCACACTAAGGTGAACAAATGTGAATGTCATATTCTGATTTAAAACTCTGTATTTTCTCCTCAGGAGTTTGGAAAACTTTTCTTACTTATTCTTGCCAAACATAAAGTTCACACATTTGGCAAGGAAACAGAGTCACAGAATGCGTAATATTATTCACACTAAGGGATGGTGCATACTATCAAATGTCATAACAAAACCCAGAAAATTATATAACTAATATACCCCAATAAAACATTTAAAAATTCCATATGAATACATTTATAATTCTCAACAGGATAATAGCATATTGGGAATCTCATTTTTTCTTGTCTTTCAGTTTTCTTTGAAGTTGTGGATGGATTTCCTGAGTTCACTATTGAGGTGTGCTCTAACACTGATATTATTCTAAGAACTTTTACACATTTTGACCCATTTAAGTTTTCCCCTTAGTTTCTGAGGATCTGCTATCTTCTTTTTGAGGCCAACTCACTGAAGCACAAACTATTTCTCTGCCCAATGTATCATGCTGAGGGAGACTTTACATATAGACAAAGTAAAGATTGAATGTCCTTCAAGTGAACTTCAAACATCCTTCACATCTGACAAACTAATTAGTCAAAATGCAAAGTGGACTTGCCACTCCCACCCTTTAAAAGGTATAGCTGAATACTATGGTGAAATTTAAAGCTTAGTCTACCTTTCAAATGCACCAATAGCTCTAATCACATTTTCTAGTGGCATCCTACTGTATCAATTGATTTGTCTCACCTGCGCTGTTCCAAATGCTACAGGTAACTGCAAATAAACATGCAATATCTGATTGACTCTAGTCTTTGAATCCCCCCTAATTATCCTTTATTATATGAGGATATGTCCTCACTATTAAAATTCAGCAGTTGTTATCTCTTTTAAAATGAATCCTTGGATTCTACTGACTAATAACAGTTCTGCCACTTAGTACTTCAGTATGTCATGCTTCTACTATTCCTGTGTTTGTGGTATTGGTGAAATATTGTATAATGCATGAATTAGAATAATTTACACATTTTTACTTCTAATGCAGAAAGACTGTCCTTCCAAAACGGTCTTCACCACATAACTCTTATATTTAACATTGTATCCCACAGAATAAAAGCTTGCTATATTAAACAAAACCTAATACATGAAAGTTGTGCTTTAAACCTATAGCAGTGACCTATAGAAAATCTATCAAGGTTGATCAGTTAAAGGTAAGTTTAGTATATGACCTCACCAGTACTGGTCAGTTGTGGAGAGCCAAAGTACTGCCACAAGAGCAGTGTGTGTAGCCAAGGCCATGAGAGCAGTGTGTGTAGCCAAGGCCATGAAAACAGTCTGTGTAGCCAAGGTTAGAGAGTAGTGTGTGCAGCCAGGAGGAACTCCTATCTATGTTTAGTCTGTAGAGGAATTTTCTCAAGAAGAGCTTTGTTTGCTGAAGTGCTTGCAAGCTGGAGTTGCAGAATTAAACTTTGAGCTTTGTCTTGGCTTCATCTTCTCTCATCCCCCGTCCCGTCAGTCCTTTTCATTTCCAGCCCTCCTTTCAGGTAAACCCTGCTGGACCAGTGACTCCTTTTGCACAGCAGGTGACAAGTACTTTATCAAATAGGAGATACTGTTTTAAAGAATGATTGCTCAGTCACAGTTGTTGACTCCTAAATAGATATAATTATATTTAATTACTTATGTCACATATACAGTATAATCTCACAGTTTCCTTTTGCCCATTTACAAAAGGCTATACAAACAAATAAGTATTTCCTATTGGGACTGGAAGGAGAAACACTTTAATAGCTAATATCCTAGGCGGAGTGTTTACCATGTAGCAGGTTCTATAATCAAAGCCAATTTAAGCAATAGCTACTTTTTAAAATCTCTATCTTGCCAACAAGTTGTGGGACATCTAGAGAAGTTAAGTGAGCTATGTGCTATGAACCAAGCTGAAAGCTGGCCTGTGAGATAGAGATGTTAAAGACATCTCCGAGAAAGGCACAGGAAGGCAATAAATAACCTTGAAACCCAGGTTAGCCTGAAGGTAGAGGGAATGCTGATGGTCTGTTGTACCACCCTGAGGTGCTACACTCTATGTTTGAAAGCATAGGCTCTTTCCAGACCTTTACTCCTGCTGCCAGTGTTCAGTTTCCTTCTTCCTTCATATCCGAAATCTCCATCTCTGAGAAGCAAAGTCTTTACATGTGCACCCCATCCAGTGCTTTCAAATCTGTACTGAGTGAGTCAGACTTCACTGAAAATACACATGGCTATTTCCTTTCTTTGCTTTTGTATATATAATATTGCAGAACATAGAAAATTACAAAATCTATAATATAAATCCAACTACTGCTAAATTTTTGATGAATATGAGATTAAAAGGGGAGGGGTATTTGAGAAGAGAGAAGAAAAAAAGAGACACAGAAGGAAACATTTGAAAAAGGAAATGAATGAAAGCAATCTTATGTAGATTCTCCCCAAAATTTGATTTTTTCCATTTACTATGGTGAATATTTTTTCAAAGACATAAAACAAATTTCTGATTGTTTCAGTGTAGTACTGAGCAGATCATCCTCAATGCCTTTTCTGTCCTGTGCAGTTTTACATTAGTGCTTCCAAATGCAGACTATTAGAGAAGTGTATTGCAGCATGGCTCTGAGAAGCTGAAGGCAGGGTCTGCAAAGCTTTATTTCATCATCCAGGTTTATTTTACCTGAAACAGTTTTTGCTAGCAGAGTACTCTAAATAACATCTAGATGTATTACATTTCATTTAAATAGCCTCCCATTTGTGTACTTTGGGCTATTTTAATTTTTTTTTATTAAAGAAAAAGCACAGTAATGAACATTCCCGTATATGAAATCTAGACAGCTCTTAATATTTTTTGAATCCTCCAAATTTAAATTATTAGATCACAATTATGTACATTATTAAAATCTTTATATATTTGTGCATGTTTTGAAAAAAAATCTTCTGAAACTATCGGACCAATGACCATCATAATAATGGAGTAAGTATTCAATCCTATGAAGCACTGACAAAAATGGATTTGTAAAATCACTATCACGCATGCCAAAATTACATCTTGTTTGTTGTATTCAGTTTCATAACTTTTTAGGTAATATTGACATTCATATTTTAAAATACATATTACTCAGACCACCTTTATCTACTTACTTTAATAGATCTTAAGTCATATTTTTACTAGAATAACATTTTCTTATTTATAAAATATCATTATCATTAATTATAAAGTAATTATTATCATTATCAGGGATTTGGTTCCATGTAATACACTGAAAAATCAAACTTCCTTAATCCTTTTTTGCACACTGAAAACCAGAGTTTCAACCTCCATTCACTTGCTTATCTCCATGCTTCTGTTGTCTATACAGTTCTGGGGGATGAAAATCAACTGTAGAGGATGGAAATCTCATAAAATTATTACTAATAAAGCATATCACTTACTTGCCTATTAATAAGTTTTCATTTATTTATTAGAAGACAGCCAACCATTAGCCAATTATTTTACATTCAAGCATGTTTTAAAATAACATTTGTTGCTTGTTAAGGTACATTATTTTTTAGTTTTCAAACAGTTTTGATTCATTAAGCTGAAAATGAGGCTCAGAAATGGGTCTCAAGCTGTCTGCTAATTCTTGTGACTAGGATCACTAACACCATCCTGGAGGGTATAATGGACTAGAAAAAACCCAGAATTAAAGTAGGACACTGGAATATGGTATCAGTATCTTAATAACACATAGAATTATGTGGTTAGGGACACACAGGAAAAACAACCTGGTTTGTGGTGGATGTTGGCATCAGGACCACCAAACCAGTGATGTCACATCCAGGCGACAGTGCGACCCGCCCACCTGTTGCCAAGGCAACAGCCACCCTATGCCCAGAATCCACTTGGCACACAGCCCACCTTTACCTGTGGCTATGTCACTCTCCATATATAAATGGAAGACCCCTCTGATCTTTGTCTTTTTCCTCTCTTTTCCCTTTCTCTTCTCGCCGCTACCTTCCCCTTCCCTTCCAATAAACCCCCCACGTGGAACTGTTTGGCCTGGTGTGGTTTCTGGAGCTGCGCGGAAAAATAAAAAAACAAAAAACAAAACAAAACAAACAAACAAACAAAGGTTTCTTGGTTCAGACTTGATGCAGAGGCTCATCCTAAGGAATGATTACAATTTTAGTGAGAAGATGAATACAAATCAGCAGTATATTTGTGCTATACCTAAAGTATGGGAGATACAGAATCCAGACACTTAAAGATGATGTAAAAACTGAAGAGTTTCTCGTGTTATGTGAGAATATTAGACAGTTTCTTGGAGGTCCTTAGTTGTATTATATCTTTTAATTTAGGAAGATCACTTTGGCTCATACTGTGTCAGTGGGAAACAGAGGACTATTTAAGAGAACTTTGAGTTAATATAGGCAAGAAAAAGAAGAAATGTGACTATGGCAGTTTGATCAGGAATGTAGAAGCACAGACTTTAGGAATTGAGTGCCAACTCTCCACTTGTCTAAGGGAAGAGAGGAATAAAGCACTAAAAATATTTCAGAGTGATTTGCTAATAGAAGTCCTCTCATGTCCCAAAGACTGATGATATAGATAAGCCCATGTGTGGGAGACACTTGGGAGAAGCTATATTTCTAGGAAGTTTTACATGTGATTTACAGGTCCCTTTTAGCCATATGTTCACATAAACACATTGTTATACCCTACCTGGCTATCTGAAGGTGTCCAATACATAGAAAATTATGATCACAGATTTCTCTTTCCTCCTCTTCTTCCTCCTCTTTCTCCTTCTCCTTCTTTTTCCAGAACATATTTTCATCAGTGTGCCTGAAATATAATATAAAGAGGAAGAAGCCCAATTTAAGCTCTAACATACCCATTATTCCATGGAGGTACACCCCAGCTTAATGAGAATGCCAGTTCAATGTCTCCCAAGAACTTGGTGTCACACTGAGATTAAGGTCAAGAGCAAATTCTACACCTTCCATGCCATGACAGTGCCAAAGCTCAGTGTCATTTATTGACTTAGTGGGGAGAATTGGAGTGCTGTCCCTGTGTGATTTCTGTGCTTGCATTCTCTGCCCTGGGGTGTGTGACTGATACCCATCTGTCACCTCCCTGTCAGAAAAGAGACTCAAATCCCACTTCAGGGCCTGAAGCTTCCCATCTGCTGACTCTTAAACTATGCCCTTTTCAATATTTCACTCAACCAATAAGGGATGTGAAGTCTATCGACAATTTGGAGCTGCTGTGAAATTGTAAATGAACTTATGCATGAGATTGAGGTTTTCACCACAGTGTAGACAGTTACATGCCTATATATTCATCTGCATAACTCTTCTAGGAAGAGTATGAAAATGTTTACAGTTGAGACATTTTGTTTACCAAGTTGTTTTTTTTTTTAATACTGCTGAGACATTAGCATGATTGCATGGAAAATTTACTGTTTAATAACAAATACATACTTTAATTTTACATTTTATAATCCAGTTCTTCCAGTTGCCCAACCCATGCCTGATCAATGAATTTTAAAACATAAGTTCTAGTGTAAAAAAGGAATAATGATTGGTGAAGAATATTAAATTACAGAAAAATGATTGGGGTGAAGAGATAACTCAGATGTAAAAGAGTTTGTTTAAGAAACCTACATAAACAGCTGAGTGTGGTAGCTGGCCTTGTAATCCCTGAGCCAGAGATATAGAGACAAGAGGATTCCTAGCCTCCCTGTCTAGTCTACTTAGTAAGTTCCAAGCCAGTGAGAAACCAACTCTTGTCTCAAAATAAGTGTGGAGAGGATGGATGTCTCCTGGAGACTGACACCTGAGACCTCAGATGGTTCTCTGTCCTTCATTCACACCTACGCACAAGTGCACCTGCACATAGACGAACACACATGGACACATATATAGAAATACTTTAAATCACCCTTGATCTCAATTATTAGTCATTTTTTTTCTTGTTAGGGTTTTCTTTGCATAGTTTTACAAAATATATGGAAATGTATACTTTGCTATTTTTAACTAAATGTTTCAACCATTTTATGATTTACTATTTTGAACTTAGTTCTGTTTGCCATCTTCAAATGCATCAGGTTGTGAGCAGCTTACCTTCATTGCTTTTACTTGGAATGTTCTCTCTAGAAGACCCTGGCTGTGTTCCTTTGTACTTCAGATTTTTACTACAGGCCCACTTCCTCAGTGCTGCCACTCCAAAAGCATTGTTTACTGAAGACATTTATTTTCTTTATTACAAACTTCTCTCTCTAGATTAGAGGTTGAGGATTCATTTTAACCCCTAATTTGCACATAGTGAACATACAACAAATACTTTAAAGAAATTAAAATATCTGCAATTGGTAAACACCATGGCTATCCATCAGATCTTAGTCTATTTTCTTTTTTTCTTATTGTATTGCTTCATATTTTACTATTAATTATATTACAAATATTTATTCTGAACTGTGAGCAGAAAGTTATTTTTTCCAGTATAAATATCAACAGGCAAAGGCCTTTAAAAAATCAGTATCTCTATTTCTTTGTCTCAGCTGCCAACTCCTGCAGCCACTCCCTGGAAATATGCTGGCTATACCTGCCCAGGAAGCAGGCAGAAGATGATCTTCGCTCTCCCTCCTGCTGTGGCCTCTCCTTCTCCCTGCCCTTATTCTAGGAGGTCTAAGCAAGTATTCTTCACATTTCCTCCACCACACCATCATTTTGTCTCAAAACCCAAATCCTGAAGCTTTCCTGCAAACCCACTAGCCACAATGGCAAAGGAATCAGGTAGGCAGTAGGCTGTAGGAGATCCACACTTTGTCTCCTTTCTTCCAATTCCCACGCCCCAGTCTTACACCCTTTTGTAGCAGACCACCTGTGGTGGCCCCTCCTTCCTTTTTGTTCCCATTCCCAGAGGTCTACACAGTGGCACAGGGAACATTTCTACCTCCTGTGTACCCTCTTACCCTCCCTGCTTCCTGCCCATCCCCATTTCTTAGTGTCAGCTCTCAATACTTAGAAACAATGTCTACCCAGGACCCCCAGTGAATACCTTGGGCAGTAACTCAAAAGTGTTCCATACCAGGTGACCTACAGCTACCACATTCTTCTAAGAAGATGTGAAGACAACAGAAATCAAGGAAAGAATACTGCACCAAACCAACGGAGACAATACTAGATATCAGCTCCTAAATTACAATCATACCCAACTCAGATGCCTAGATGCCAGTGTAAAAATACAACCAATACCAACCAGGACAGTATGTCTTCATTAGGGCCCAGCGACATAACTATAGTAGCACTGAGATATGCAATATCACTGGAGCACAATACAATGACTTTTAAATGTTTATTATTAATAATAATTAATATAATATAATAATTAATATAATTAATTATTGTTAAAAGGAGAATATGAATAAATCTATTAATGAAATCTATGAAAATACAAACAGTGGAGTGTACTGAACAAAACAGGTTAAAACATGAAAGTAGAAGCAAAATTACTAAAGAAAACCACGATGAGATATAACTGAAAATTAAAAAGAAAAAAGAATTTAAATAGAAACCTCAACACTATGTCTCAACAACAGAGTACAAGAGATGGAAGAAAGAATCTCAGGTATTGCAGACAAGCTAGAAAAATCATATATCTCAGCCAAAGAAAACAAGAAAGATAAAAAACACAGGCACAAAAGTTCCAGGAAATCTTGGAAAGGATAAAATTCTTATAAATTGAATCCAAGAACACATCAAAAAGGTCATCTACCATAATCAAGTAGACTGTATTCCAGAGGGGCAGGGATGGTTCAATTTTCATGAATTGATCAATCAAATCCACCATATAAACAAACTTAAAGAAAAAAAAAACCCCAAATAATCATCTCATTAAGTGCAGAAAAGACCTTTGACAAAATCCAACAAACACTCTTCCATGATATAATACCTAGAGATAATTAGGATACGAGAGACATACCTCAAAATAATGGAGCAAATGCTCAGTCATTGGAGACAGATTCAACCATTTACACTAAAATCAGGAATAAAACCGGTTGTCTCTCCATACCTATGCCATATAGTACTTGAAGTGTTAGTGAGAGCACTAAGACAACTGAAGGAGACCAAGGTTATACAAACAGGGAAAATAAATATAAATAAATGTATAAATATATAAATAGTTTTATTTGTAGGTGATATGATAGTATATGTAAGTAATGCTAAAAATTTCACCAGAAAACACCTCCAGCTGATAAACACTTTCAGCAAACTAGTAGGATACAACATTTATATACATCTATCAGTTGCCATCCTATCAAATAGTAGAAGGACTGAGAAAGAAATCAGAGAAACAATACTTTTCATAATAGTCTCAATTTTTTAAAAATATCTTGTGGTAAATTCGGCCAAGCAAGTGAAAAATTTTTATGATAAAAATTTTAAGACAGTGAAGAAATAAATTGAAGAACATATCAGGAGATGGAATATTTATTCCATGCTATGGGTCAGTATGATAAATATAGTGAAAATGGCCTTCTTCCCCAAAGAAATCTACAGATTCAATGTAATCTCCAAACACAAATTTTCAACACAAATTTTTACAGATCTTTAAAGGACATATGGAAATATAAAAACCCAGGATCATGAAAACAGTTCTGAATAATGAAATAACTATGAGAGGTATCACTATACCAATCTCAAATTGTACTACAGGGCTATAGTAATAAAAACAACATGGTATTGGTATGAAGCAAACATGTTGATCAATAGAATCTAACTGAAGACACAGACATAAGTCCACACACCTATGGACACCTGATTTTCGACAAATAAGCCAGAAATACATGCTAGGGAAAAAAGACAGCATCTCCAACAAATGGTGCTGGTTAAATGGATAGCTGCATGTAGAAGAATGTAAATAGGTTATTATTTATCACCTTTCACAAAACTCAACTCCAAATCAATCTAAGACCTCACTGTAAAACCACGTTTCTTGACCTGGTAGAAGACAAAGTAGGGAACAGCCTTGAACTCAAAGGCCCAGAAGACGACTTTTTGAATAGAAAAATCATTACCACAGGCACTAAGATCAATAATTAATAAACGGGACCTCCTGAAACTGAAATTCTTCTACAAGGCAAAGGACACAATCATTTTGACAAAGTGACAGCCTGCAGAATTGGAAAAGAAAAAAAGTTTACACTTTGATAGAGGCCTAAGAGCCAATGTACACAATGAATTCTAAAACAAGGTACCTTGAAAATAAATAATCCTATCAAACATGGGGTTACAATCAGGATATGTTATGTGAGAGAAAAATCTATTTTCAACACTTGAAAAATGTTGACTTTCTTTTATCTATCTACTTTGTTTTATCTATTACTTTTATCTGTTTGTTAGGGATTGTACTGGCTGGTTTTGTATGTCAACTTGACCCAAGCTGGAGTTATCACAGAGAAAGGAGCTTCCCTTGACGAAATGCCTCCATGAGATCCAGCTCTTAGTTAGTGATCAAGGGTGGGAGGGCCCATTGTGGGTGATGCCATCCCTGGGCTGGTAGTCCTGGGCTCTATAAGAAAGCAAGTTGAGCAAGCCAGGGGAAGCAAACCAGTAAGTAATATCCCTCCATGGCCTCTGCATCAGCTCCTGCTTCCTGACTTGCTTGAGTTCCAGTTCTGACTTCCTTTGGTGATGAACAGCAATGTGGAAGTATAAGCTAAATAAATCCTTTCTTCCACAGCTTGCTTCTTGGTCATGATGTGTTGTGCAGGAATAGAAACCGTGACTAAGACAGGGATATAGGAGAAACCACAAGGTGTCTGACAATGCTTGGGAAGGACAGTCTGTCCTTTCAGTCCACACATGTGATTCCCTGGATCCAGACCCAATGTGCTACTTCCCTTGTGCCTTTTTTATGCTTTTCCACCCTCCTTTGGAATGATCCATGAACTATTCCTCAGTCAGCATCTTCCTGATGTTTGGGTCCCAGTCATTCTTGTTGTCTCTCTCTCTGTCATTGAGTCTCCTATCTCTGTCTTTCTGTTCTGTCTCTCTGTCTCTCTCTGTCTCTCTCCCTTTGTCTCTCTTCCCCCCCATGAGTGTATGTGTGAGTGTATGAGTACATGTGTGTATGTGTGTTTTATATATATATATATATATATGTTGTAAACGTTCATTTTAAAAACAATCAAATAATTTATAAATATTTTTGGTTTCTTATTTCAATAACTGATAGTTCCTGTTATATTGGAATAAAGTTGTGGCTTTGTGGACAATTTGAAATTAAAAATGTAGTACTTGCTCACTTTTATTAAAGCATTTCATTAGTCCAACAATGACATTTAATTCATGATCTAAGCCTCGTGGCACTAGAAAGAGGTTATCTGCCCACCTTGTCCAATTCTGATATGAGTACAGAAAGTGCTCTTAACAGCTGAGCTGTCACCCCAACCATGATTCTGCAGTCTTTTGGCACTTCCTAGTTAGGGGGTTATTTTAGCATGTTAATATATGAGCTGAGATGAGTAAGGAATAGGGAATAATTATCTGTTAAATTATCTGCATAGCTCAGTGGTGTTTGAAAATTGCCTTGGTTGTAAATGAAAACTTTAGTGAAACCACTATGTAACAAAAAGAAACATTGTTTTGAGGGACAGAGAGGGACGGAGAGAAAATGGAACGGTATCAAGGACCTACTTAAAACTATAAGCTGAAAAAGAGAAACAAACACCAAACCCAACAAATAGAAAATAATGACAATCATGACAGGTACTACTTCAGTTATGTCAAGGACCATGAAATATGAATGCTCTCAAGTTACCAGTAAGAAGACAAAGATTGTCAGAGTAAATGTAAGACACTGTCTAACATACTATCTGAATCAGTAGCTTTCAACCTTTCTAATGCTCTGACCCTTTAATACAGTTCCTCATGTTGTGGTGATCCCCAACCATAAAATTATTTTTGTTGCTACCTCATAACTGTGATTTTAGTACTGTTATGAAATATAATATAAATATCTGATAATTTCAATTGTCTTAGGCAGCCGCCATGAAAGGGTCGTTTGACCTCCCAAAGCAGTTGCAACCCACAGGTTGCTGATTTAAAGGAATCTGTTAAATACAAAACCAGACTAAAAGTAAAATGAAGAAAAAGAGAAAACGTTAATATCCATCAAAAGAAAGTGAGACTAGATACACTGTATTCTAACAAAACAGACCTCAGAACATGGATCACCAGGGCTGGAGAGATGGTCCAGTGGTAAAGGTTCCGTTGCCAAGCCTGAAGACCTGAGTTCAATCCCTGAGACTCATGCGGTGGAAGGAGAGAACTGACACCTTAAATTGTCCTCTAACCTCCTTATGTGCACTGTGGACACATACAGAGACAGACAGACAGACATGCACATACACACATACACACATGCAGAGAGAATACATAATATGTAAAAAATTTAAAAAGCATAGATTATAATCCAAGTAAAAGAGAAGCTTTACATAAAAATAATAAAGAAGTCAGTTGTCCATGAAGATATAATAGAGCAGTACTAAATCTGTATGTGTCTGACAGGTTGCCAAACTGTATGAGGCAGAGTCTGGGAAAGGCAAAAGAAAGAAAACATTTCACTATTTTAATTGGAGACTTTCACACTTCTTTTTTCAGTAATTGACAGATTGAGCTGGTGGAAAATCAGTATCTTCTAGTTGATTTGCACAGCATTGTGAACCTAGTTGGCTTACTTAAGGGTGTAGAATAGTCCATCTGATATCAGTGGAACATACTTTGTTCTCAAATGCACATGGATATTCACCAAGACAGACCACACTCTGGGCTATGAGCAGCCAAAGCCAAATAAACTAAATCTACACAAAGTATATCCTGAGGCCACAGTAGCTTTGTCAATTACCAAATGAATCAATAAATTCATAAATGTAATAATATTAATTACAAAATAGGCTATTTCTCCATATAATATTACTAGATACATAATGATATTAAATAATTTCTATCAATTTGAAGAACAGGTAGCATTACTTCATAGTGATAAAACAGTGTCAAAAGGAAGAGAAAAAATAGAGCCAGAAAACCATACCAATGGGGAAGAAAATCACCATGAAGAGTTATAGAACACCACATTCACTATTTGTCTGTGTATGCATCATTTTCCATGTATGAAATTATGTATTGAATATATGGATCTCATATGAATATATCTGATTTACTCAAAAGTCCGGCTGAATTCCAATTCAAGAGCTGCCTCTTTGTTTTCAGGGGCTTTGCACTATGTTCTTGCCCACTAGGACTTTGTGGGTTCATTGGAGGTGGAGGTAGTAAGATTTTCAGAAACATATAAAGTTGTCCAGGTTGCAGGACACAGATGGCTTTTCTAGTAACTGGAAGGGAAAAGTTAGAAGTCAGTAAATTAGATCAGGGAGGAGGCTTTCAGCTCAGGAAAGAAATTAGTTTTGCTCACTGCTGTGCTTTTTGTTGAATTTTATTTTGACTCACTTGCTCCCATGCTTCCCCTTCTGTGTCTCTCACACCTATTTTAGAAAGTTCCTTAATTCAGCTTAATCAGCGCCATCTTGAATTACAACTGCCAATTACAACTGTCATGATTGTTCCTCAGATACCAATCAGGCTTGCATACTTTCCAGCAAACTACTAGCTGAATATATCAGTGGCAATCCCTCCCACAATCAGAATATGCCTTTAAAATTGGTATTCTTGTGGCTTCTTTTAGATATCAAGAGACAATGAGAACACCTCCACCAGGGCAACAATAATTATGTTATCACAATACAATGATGTCTCCCAAGGTCTAGAAAAGCAGTTTTCTTCATTGCCTTTGCTGTTTAACTAGTGTCAGTCACTGTCCACATAGCATTTCATCTGTTTAAAAAGTAAAGTTTTCTCACGTGTTTTATGTAAAGTTCATGGGCTATACTACATCACACGACTTTTTCAGATTAAGACCCATCTCATTGGTTGCTACTGCATTATGTGTATATTCAACTTAGTAAAATAAACACATACATTAATAACAATGTGCAAATTGACCTCCGAGAGACCTTGGCACATCAAATGAAGACCACTGAATCAAGCCCGACACATCATTCATGTTCTTTGTTGTATTATTTACACCACACATAATATTAAATATGCTATATAAAAAGCATGAATACATTTCATTCTTCATCAGCTCATCAGTTCTTATATGCTTAGCACATAAAGTACAATTTTTATAAAACATAGCACATATTAAGCATGCAATAGTGTTCCATGATCAGTTCTATTACTAAAGCTCATTGATCAATCCCTCTTTTTTTCCCACAAAATTCTGTACACCTTTCTGCATATATCTGAATAGCAGACCTATCTACTATTGTCAAGCAACACTCATGAGATTGGTTACAAACACATGAACACAAGGAGAAATGGAGATAAAGTTGAAGTTGCTGAATCTATTATATCTGTGTGTTGTGTTATTGTGAATCCATGATAATCAATAACATTCCATATGATTTTATTAAACTCTTCCTATTTCTTATAAGCATCCTTTTTTGACTGTTTTTTTTTTTTTTACACTCCAGAATTTATCCCCCCTGCTCACCCTCCAACTGGTCCACATCCCATACCTCCTCGCTACCCACCCACCCCTGTCTCTACGACGAGGTTGCCACCCCCACCCCTCACCCCACCTGACCTCTAAGCTCCCTGGTTACTCCAGTCTCGTGAGGGTTAGATGCATCATCTCTGATTGAACCCAGATCCAGCAGTCCTCTGCTGTATATATGTGGGGGGGCCTCATATCAGCTGTTTCATGCTGCCTGATTGGTGGTCCAGTGTTTGAGAGTTCTTAGGGGTCCAGATTAATTGAGACTGCTGGTCCTCCTACAGGGCCACCCTCCTCCTCAGCCTCTTTCAGCCATTCCCTAACTCAGTCACAGGGGCCTGCATCTTCTGTCCATTGGTTGGGTGCAAATATCTGCATCTGACTCTTTCAGCTGCTTGTTGGGTCTTCTGGAGTGCAGAGTCATGCCAGGTCCCTTTTTGTGAGCGTTCCATAGCCTCAGTAATAGTGTCAAGCCTTGGGACCTCCAGGAAAACTCTAGCATTCCAAGCTAAAATAAATTTCCTTTACCTCCTTTTTTTTTTTAAGGAATATCTCATAAATTATTTAAAGAAACTAAAATTCCTCTTGGGTTGTTATAGCATTCTCACTATACTAAAATAATGCTTCTTAAAATCTCTGATATTATCTTATTTTTATCTGTAAATATATCAACTAACTGAATTGGAATTATGTCTCTGATATAATAAGCATATTAAATAATTTTTATAACATGCATTGTTAAACCATATTCAACAAAAATATGGTTTACATTTTTATTAACAGATATATTTAGATGTATCTGAAAATATTCAACTATGTTAATACAGTGTGATATTCTTCTTTAGGATATTTTTAAAGATATCTAAAAATCTTCCTGATGAATTACACGTAAATGCCTTTTGCATATCTTCTGAATTATTTATACAGGTCATACTTCCTTATAAGCCATTTTATTAACTAAACAATTTTATTTTCTTTTATTTTATGTCATGAGCCATATTGTGAAGGTTTTTATTTTTCTTTTGCAACAACTTTATATTTAGCTTAAAGAAAATTTACTAAAATTTCTTAGCATTCTAGGAAAATATTGAATGAGACCCTATGTTTATTTTTTTTCATTTAATTGTTACTTACAAAACCTGATCATTAGCATTGTCACTTCTAAATGTGCCTTTGGAAAGTTCCTGAATTTCTGAGTTTGTAAAGGCATTTTTCACAAACTGAAACTCTTACGTGGCAATGTTTTTAAGGAAAATAACCTCTGGATTGGTAGGGCAAATCACCTAGTGGATTAGTCCCATTCATTGGGGCAGATCATTCATGACTTAATCTTTTCCTAAAAGACCACTTTTAATACTATTGAATTTGGGATGATGTTCCAACATTAACTATGGAAGGACTGAAATGTTTGAACCATAGAAACATATAAGTAATAAAAATTATGCATAAAAACTACATAAAGTAACAAATTAAATTATTTTTTATATTGTTGTTCCATGAGGAATATTTCTGAATATTTACATTAAAAGTTTGAGTGTGGTATCTTTCCAGAGACAAAAGAATGTAATTCTTGTATGAATATTAAAAAATATTTAAACATAATCTGCTGCCTCTATGATGCAAAGTGAGTCTTATGATCATTGATCAAGATCATCTTCTGGATCATGATGCTGGTAATGTTATCTTGGTCCAGGCTATAAGCAACATTCTGAACACTGACTGAACAGTATACTTATAATCTACATGATTTGCTCTATGTGTACAATTCTGCAATAAAATGTGAAGAACAAAGGTTTAGCTCCAATCTTCCTGACTTCCTCCTTCAGCCAATCACCATCCAAAAAGAAATTTCTCAGCATCCCAGGTTTTTACAAGATGCTCAGTTTTCCCTGTCCTTAACATCTATATTTTATTTTTGCCTCCCTAGTTTCTCTGGGATTTTATTTTATAGATGGTTTCTAATATCTTGTGTTTATATATCATCATAGAAACAGCCAGAAACTCCCTTAAGCAAGTCTTACAAATATTTTAGTGGCCTTCAATGTGCCAAATTGCTCTGCAAAGTGTCTCATTCACCATCAGGGCATCAATACTATGGATTCTATGTACCTTTACTACCTTTCAATAATAGCTTAACACACTTTGATTTGTATGCCTAATAAGTATTATTTTATTTCTGTTTTAATCAGTATTCATTTTAATGCTAGATGATTGTTGATATGTGTCTATTGCTTGCGGTTTCTTTTCAATCATTGGCTGCTCATGTTCACATGTTTGTATATGTATTCATTAGCAGTTTGATGTTATCCTTACAATTATAATGAAACATTTCATAACTTTTACACATTCTGTTTCTTCCTTCTGATACTCAGGGGGGAAATGGAAACATTTTGAAATGTTATGAATGCATGTATAAGATTATATAAACCAGAACTTCTCTCTGTCAAGAATCAAGGAGTCTGGACCATACTATGAAATCACATACTCTTTGGCATCTGTACTGCACAAACATTATGAGGATTTACCTACACTCTTTCACAGCTATAGTGTGCAAACATGAGGATTTACCCAATCCTAAGCTAGTTTAGTTTCTGTTGTTAACAGTGATTTGTTATAAAAGGAATTTAAAACATCAGTTTCTACTTTTTATGCCAACTAAAGCATTGCTAATACTGGGGCTTCAGTGAAGCATAACAGATGCCATGAGGAAAAGAAAATTCTCTGTGATCAGGTTTCAATCTGCTATTTACACATGCTCTTGAGAACCCATAATACCCCTCATTTCAACAGAAGACAGACAGATGATTTCACTTGTAAGTACATTCTTCCTTTAAACTGCTTAAGAAAAATATGAATAGATTTTCTTATTGCTGTACAAGGAAATCTAAAGAGAAAGATTTCAAATGAAACTCAGAGCTCCCAATGTTTCCTAATAAGATATGATGCTAAAGTGCCTTTAAAAAACACAGACAGCAGTGAATATATAAAGAGGTATCTTGCTTTACATTTTAATATTTAGCATATGCTGTGTTACTCTTACCAAGCCACTTCTTTAGATCACAGAGGCAGAATTGTATAACAATATATTCTTATTAGTTTACAGTGGCTCCAAGTAAAATATAAGCAAACTCTGCTAGTGTTGTATAACACTGTTGGGATACTGTAGCACAAAATATCAACTCTGTACAAAGAAGCCTGGAATAGTGGATAATAGGAAAGAACTTTATCATTAATATTCACAGCAGATTTAAGATATTTTAGCAGAGCTTTATAGTTCTTAGCACTTGCCAGTACACAAGGAAGAAGTTCTTAATTTTCCCCAGGATCTAGCCTGGTGACAACCAACCTCTAGGTGTTTACCATGAACTTCCCTGACTATCCCAGTGTGCAGGCCTCTCCCATGCCACTTCCAACCTCTTCACATAGCAAGGTCTACCCCACTATCCAGGTTTGGACCATGGTGCATATCTATCACAGAAGCCCAGTCACATCTGCTCTCTTAAGCCATTTCCAGTCTTTAGGCCCAACCACACATCCTTTCTTCTACCCTAACATGCTCTGCCCCTACAGACACACAGCTGACTAAAGAAGTCCATGTTTTCCATTTCAGCCCCCCAAAACAATGTGAAAGATCAAGCTAGTGTCTCCCCTCCAAAACCTACTAGACATGTAAAAATGTTGGCCAATAAAAATTACCTCGATACATTTGAGCTACAGAACTTAAAAAAAAAAACAAAAAAAACAAAAAAAAACCCATAAATTTCATCAAAGAATTTAAAGAAGACACAAAGAAGCAGCTCAATGAAATTAAAAAGAACTTAAGGAGAATAAATGTCTGAATGATGTCCAAGAAAATACAGACACAAAGAAATAACAGAGGCAATCCAGGACTTGAAAGCTGAAATAAATAAAGAGGTAGAAACACTGAAGATGATTCAAGCTGGAATGAAGATGGAATTTAAAAACTTAATAACTCAACTAGAAAACTCAAAGGAAATCCTTACAAGAATGGGTCAAGCAAAATCAGAATGTCAGGGTTTGAAAACAAGGTAAAGACTATTGACCAAACATCATCATCATACTACTAATAAGAAATTAATAATAATAATCAACCATAGTGAAGAAACATGCAGGGAATATGTGACCTCATTAACAAACAAATCTTCAATAAAAGTCTAGATGAGGTAGAAAAATCCCAAGTGAATGACATAGACCAGATCTTCAACAAGATCCTAGGAGAAAACATCAGCATACTAAGGAAAGACATCTACACAGATAGAAGAGACACACAAAATGTTACATACACAGACCAGAAAAGAAATTGTACAACATATCATAGTTAAAACAGAGGTCCTAGAGGACCCAAATTGGACTTGACCTGAATGCCATCTACCTGAAAACTATCTTTCATAGTACCAGAAGGCACTACTTGAAATTACAACTGGAGAAGTAAGAAAAAAAAATCTGTCTTTCTAAATGTATGTAGCCACTACATCTTAATTTCTGACCAGTCTAAAATGTATGTTTACTATATTCTTCAAGTCTTTATTATAGATTATTAGCTTATAAGTTATTGGGTATGATTAAAAATCTGTAACATCTATTACAAAAAGTTGGCTTAAAACAAGCAACTCAAGGGTTAAAGCCATTCTGGACAACAGCACAATTCATGAGCCAACCAAAGAAACAGGTCTCTAAAGATACTTTTAAATTAGAAAAGGCAATTACTGACCTGTCTTAAAATAAGTTTTTAAAAGTTGGAATTTAAAACAATGTTTCTTTAATGAGGTATTAAAGTTGCACATCCATACATTTGTATACAAGAACTTTTCTTGCTGGCAACTAAACATTGTAACATTAAAATAATCCACTTAATATTGATTTACATTGTTAAAACTTGGCTTTGTCTTCTGAAAATTGTAGAAATTTACAACATTAGAAAGGTTAAAAATCACTGCCTTAAAGATATGTTTAGCTTATTTCTGCTAATATTACTAAGATATAATATAGTTTTAGACTTTTATAACTACAATGTTTTTATAAGCATATAGGAAAATGCTATATTTTATAATGCTATACTGTATAAAGGTCAGGAAAGTTCCCCATCTCTATATATGAATTATGTTTATAAATTTAAAGTTTTATTTTGATATTAAAAGAGCTTCAATTCAAAACTCATGATTTTTAAGGTTCAAATCTAACAAGGATAAAATATGAAGTTCTAGTCTCATAAAGGTCCCATAAAAAATACAAGTTGATAGTCAGTAATCTTATAAATGATCAAATCCTTTACTGTGCTTAGAAATATATTTAAAGCCAGCCTAAGAAGTGATACGGTTAATTAGGAGACTAACTTTATTTAGTCTCCTGATTTATGTTGATAAGGTACAGTTTTAAACAGGTAGCTAAAACCAGACAAAGATTGTTCAACTCAGATATGCTAGGTATGTACTAGCCCTCAAACCTGGCAGAGATCTTCTTAATATGTTTAAATTTACCATTGCAGGCAGAGACTCCCAAATCCTGACAATGACCACCCCCCAAGGTCTTTAAGAAGAGATGGGCACAATGACAGAGGACATCATCTGGATTGTGGTAGGAAAACCACAGAGCATACCTGCCATTGCCTTGCTTGTTGCCAGGGACTGGCCTTAACAGTAGACAAAGGACACTGGAGAATTGATTGCCACATATTGGCAAGACTAGGTGAGGTCAGTCTCTCCCATACTCCTCTGTCACAGGAAAAAAAAATTCTTCATCTTCTCTGTCTGATGGCTAAAGACTGCTTCTGTCAATGCACACAAAATCATGGGATAACTGTCTAGGGAATGAAATATGGACTAATCTCTGTTATTTTAATTGATACATAGGTCATCTAGATTATAATTTAACCTTCTCAAGTTTCTGATCACATGATGGCTAAGCTAGCTATGGCTTGACAGCTAGGGAACAACAGGCTACTAATTCATTAGTTAATTAAAACTACTAGATCTCTTAATAAAAAGAGCAAATAGTTTGCCTTCTCACAGGCTTCATGTACCACCTGTGACTCCAGGTAAAATTTAATGATATATAAATAGATAGATGGAGTCTAAAGATAAAAAAGCTAAGAAAATATTCAAAGGTTTCAGAAAATGTTTAAAAGTCTAAAATGATTTTTATAAAGATTAGAGCATCTAAAAAGGATATTTTGAGATATATAAATGAATACAAGTTATAGAGTTATTAAAGAATTATTATATAAGGTCCCCATGCTATGGTTATTAACATTGTTCAGAGGCATAAGCTGATAGAACACTGGCTGCTTACAATTCAGTTATAAGCTCAAAAATTTGATTGTTTTCTGAATATATACTAAATTCCCATCATTATAAAAAAATCTGTTCAGTCTGTATATCTAGCCTCTGGACTAAATGTTCCATGCTTTTTTAACCCAAACCTATAGTTTTCACTAGGTCTCAAAGGCATGAGTCTACTCCTGCCATCTTAGAGATACCAGTTAGCTGCTTTTTCTAAAATTCACATAAGCTTCAGAGTATCGAGAAGTCATAAGACTTAGATCTACTTGCAACAGATCAAATATACTCCAGATAAGAACACCTGCCTGCTATTGAAAATGGGATTTTACCCTTGGTCTTGAGATTGCCTACCTTACCCAATTACTAGACAATTTTAACTTCTGTCTGTAGTTTATAATTATCTCAGCAGATTTTCACCTGGCAAAAGACTCCATCAAGGGATCACCTATGAACTGTAAGCTGCTGAAGTCTGACTTGCTAAAAGCTGATGTAAACTGATCCAGCTGCTGTGATTGCTCCCTGTCTTTCAGTTGGATTGACTAATCAGATGCTTCTGATAAATGCCCCATTGCTCAGACTTTGACTAGCCTTTTAGCCTTCCTGGGCCCCATGACAACATCTTAATGTCAGCTGGAAGTAATTACAGAAGAAACTATCTCATCTATTGTCCCACCTAATAGGCTGAAATGCTATCAGACATTTAAAAAAAAAAGAAGTCTACCTATAATGCCACCCAACATCCTACCTTCATATGCAGGCACTTTCCAACCCAATTATCAAGCTACCAAATTTAAAGCCAATGCTTGTTGGGTTAAAGGGTGGTGGGGGTCCCACATCTGCCTGTGGAGCTCAGGCCTCTGGGAGAGGCAGGACACGGGAAATTCGACCACGCTCACCCTATGCCTGTGAGAAGTCGCAGGAAACTGCCTGGTGGAGCAAGGCCTGCGGTCCTGGGGACTACACGGAGCTGGCTCCTTCTGGTTCTCAGGCTCTTGGGCATTCCAGGTGCTACTGGATGCCACGGAAGAGCTGAGAACAGAGTGGGGGCCTGTGGGCAGGAGCTAGCCTGGGGCCAAGGGGGAAATGCAGGGAGGAGCCCAGCTGGGTCCCTCCGGGGACACTGGCTAGCTGGGTTGGTTTGGTGGAGACTGTAGCTGGGAGCACAGAGAGGCATTCTGCAGGATACTAGATGTGGCAGGCCTGTTCCATCGTTCCCCACAGCAGATCCTGATGAAGAGAGACAGTCCATAGTTCTAGGGCATTTATTGTCATGGCGGAGAGTGGCGATAAGTGAGACTGTACCCCACAAGCTCAGGGCAGGTCTAAGATTAAAATACCTTTTGCAGGGAGGAGTGGCTGGGAAGAGGAAGGGGAAGGGGAAGGGGAAGGGGAAGGGGAAGGGGAAGGGGAAGGGGAAGGGGAAGGGGAAGGGGAAGGGGAGTTTATTGGCTAAGCCTCTAGGTGCCTCATTAAAATGGGAATGTCTTGAGGCTATGTGACCACACCTCTACCTGTGGAGGGGTTTGGAGCTACATGACTGATAGTCACAGACCTATGGAGAGCTGCAGCCTCCCCGTCAGGAACCTGGGGCCTAGGAACTTGGCAAAACGCCTATGGTCCCTTGTAGGATTATCCCCTGCTGGGGACCCCCTACTGGGTCCTGGGGTATTAAACCTTAGCTCAACCAGAAACCAGGCTGCCTTTCAGGGTCCCACAAATGATATCTAAGGGAAAAAAACTGAATTTTGGGTAAAGACCTCTCAATGTGTCTCAATATTATGTTGGGACTCACCTTTGCCTAGGAGTTACTCCTGTAAGAAGATATAAGGCTAATTAAACAATACTGCTTCTATGCTAACTATTCTAGAGACTCACAGATATTTAGCTAAAGTCAAACAACTTCAATTGTAACTGTCCTGATTGATCCCCTAGGCCTCCTCCTGATGGCTCTCACCTGTAGAGCCTACATAATTAATGCTTGAGTTTCCTTTTTTAGACAGCACATTTCCAATGTCCAACTTATGGTTCTTTGGATGTTGGCTTCAGAAACTAAAGATTTGACTTTCAGGAGCAACTCAGAAAGGGGGAATGTTAAGGCCTAGGTAAAATGTTAAGGCCTACGTATTGTTACCTGGCTAGCCAGCCATTACAAAGAAACTTTCTCATATGTTTCTGCTATTACTAGGAATCTTTCTAATGCCAATACTGATTACATATTCTGTTTTATTTTGTGCCCTTAGAAACCAATCACAATAGAAATCAGTAGAACTGTTTTGTGTAGTTACTCACAATAAGCTTGGACCTGAACCAACCACCCAACAGCACTTCCTGCATATATGTATAAAATTTTATGATATTTGCCTTTATAAGCTTGGTTGGAATGGATCCAACATAAAAAAGATACCTGCACCAAAATAAAAAACTAATTGGAATAAGACTTCCAGTTCGAGTAGTGGTTAAGTAAAATTTAAGTTCCCAAGACCTCCCTGGGAACTGACATCCTACTTGGGAGAAAGTGACACATATTTGGGTAACTGCCATCCTGCTACGAGCCACAAAAGCTTCCAGTGTACTGTAGCTGCTGTGGAAAGGGCAAACATTGGTGGAAGGATTGCAGGTTCAAGAGAGACATACAAGGTAACGTTTTGTCATCGGGAAATAAACCAAGGGGCCTGTCAGCTTGAGGCCCTACAGCAAACAATATGAGCTCTTTGGTTGGTGATTCAATCTCTGGGAGCCCCCAAGGGTCCAGCTTAGTTGACTCTGTTGGTCTTCCTGTGGAGTTCTTGACCTCAATCTTTCTTCCAACTCTTCTGTAAGACTCTGAGCTCCATCTAATGTTTGGGTATGAGTGTCTGACTCTCTTTCCATTGGTTGTTGGGTGAAGCCTCTCAGCAGACAGTTACGCTAAGGTCCTATTTGCAAGCATTAACAGAGTATTGCTAATAGTGACATGGATTGGTTCTTGCCCATGGGATGGGTCTCAATTTGAGGCAGTCAATGGTTGGTCATTCTCTCAGGCTCTGCTCTATCTTTGTCCCTGCACATCTTGTAGGCAGGACCCATTTTGGTTCAAAAACTTGGTGGGTAGCATGCTGTCTTTATCCTTCCACTGGGAGTCCTGCTGAGCCACACGAAGTGGCCACTTCAAGATCCATACCCTCCACTTCTAGGAATCTCAGCTAGAGTAGCCCCCATAGACCCTCTCAGGTCTCTCTCCGTTCCAGATCTCTTGCACATCCTAGAGATTGCCCCCTACCCCCAAGTTGATCTCCCTTCTCTCTCCCCTACTTTCCCTACATATAATCTCTGCCCCCACCCTATTCCCCTCCCCATCCCATCTTCTACTCAGTTCTCTCCTTCCATTGCCCTCCCATATCTATTTTGTTCTCCCCTCTGAGAAAGATTCAATCATCCTCCCAAGTTTAAATCTCAGCACCCATGTAAAATCCAGAACTTGTAGCAGAACATGTCTATAAACATGGGATAGGGTTGGAGCAGAGACATCAAATGAGTGTTGTGGTCCTTCATCTAGCCACACAGTAAAATTGGGTTCAGTGAGAAATGCTTACTGAAGTGGAAACTTAAGGGATTTTTGGAAAGTCAGTTGTGTTGGATGGTGTTTTGCTGGGGCAAACAAATACATGAAGGAGTGTTTTCCTGAAGTGGACACAGGTGAAAGACTAAGGCAGACTCTCGAAGGAATGTTTAGCTGAAGCAGACACAGGTGAAAGGATGTTCTGCTAAAGCATGCATTTGAAGGGACACTTGATGAAGGATTCTTTGCTAACAACAGGCATGCATTGGACTGCCTTACACTGTGTGGTTGAGCTGCATTTGTGGAGACTCCATAGAGAGAAATGCACCCAAAACCTCTGATGGTGTGGTACAGTTTCTTGCTGCTTCCGTGAACTTAGGCTGATTGGCAGAGTCATGTCAGCTGAGACAGACACACATGCGAGTCAAGACACATTCTGAGGCAAGACCCAAGAAGAACATGTGATGTTTGAAGGGTGTAATAGTGATGGAGGCTGAGCCAGGCTTGCTTATAGAGCTAGCTGTACACTTGTGGGTCTTGCATTTTTGCTGATCTTTGCTTCCATGAAAGAGGTATAGCACAGAGCATCTGGTGTTCCTCTGGGTCCCTCCTGCTGACTCATGCAGAGGCTGAGCCCTGGCTGTCTCTGCTAGGTAGTGCCACTACTGCTGATTCATGTTTGCTATCCTGACTCTACTGAACTGGACTGTTAGTGTATCCATGAAATGTTTGTGAATGGATCCACAGACAAATGATGTCATTGTGTCTAATAAAATTAAACCTTCAATTATGAGATCTTTATAATTGTAATTACTTTCTTTAATTAGTAGTCTAATGTCCAGAAATAATATTTAAATGGAGATCTCTGTTTTCTCTAAGGCATACATACTGAGGGTTTTTTATGGTATTATGGTCACTTTACCTACATTCCTCCCATCACCACTCCCACACACATGCATAAGGGGAGGAATAAATAAAATTGCATAGTGTATTTCTTACTTTACCATCCTGACTGTCTTGGCTAAACTAAAATTCTCAGCAAGTTTAGCTTTAGAAAACAGGAAATTTGATTGATAAAACAAGGAAAGAACAGAACGCACAAGAGCTGCTGGACCCACATGGAGGCAACTTCTGTGCTAATATCATCCCATTGTCTGTTGATCTTGCCACTCCAATTTCTAGGTCCTTCCTCTTCATAGTTGTTTGTTTGTTTGTTTGTTTATGAATGAATATTTTCTGCTTTTCAATGGAAATGTTTCTCTTTCTTATCCTTTCTTTCAAAGAGTTGTAATGTCTTTGGAACAACTCTTGTCTTTAAATGACAGCCCCCCAAAAACAGGGCATTCAAAGCTGTAAAATTGAAAAAATGCTTGCTTACTATTATCATTTATATCATTTTGCACTGTACACTGAAAACATATTTGCAAGATGATGCTCAAAGAAATGTTTCAACAACAACAACAACAAAAACACAGAAATAAACATGGGGTCAGATATACCTTCAGGGAAGTATGGAGTTCTCTATTTGGGTTTTGTTTTGTTTCTCACTGTTCTGGACATTTGAGACACAAAGCATCAAGTATGTGTAAATGGGAGGAGATTTCATATTTCCTAGTTATGGTCTTCTGAGGTACAGTCTTTCATCACCTTCTCTGGTTTCTTTATTTTTCATTTTATTATTCTTCTCTTATACATTACATTCCAACTGCAGTTCCCCTCTCTCCACTCCTCCCAGTGCCTCCCCTACCTCCCTTTTCTCCCATATCCATTCCTCTCCAATTTCCCTTCATGAAAGAACAGAGCTCCCAGTGATATCAATTAAATATAGCATATTAAGTTATAATAAGACTAGGCACAAGTCCTCATACCAAGACTAGATAAGGCAACCCAGTAGGAGGAAAGGCAAGGACAGGTAAAAGTCAGAGTCACCACTAGTCCCACTGTTGGGAATCCCACAAGAACATCAAGCTTCCCACTCTAACATATATGCTGAGGACTTAGCTCAGACCTATTCAGGATCTATGTTTGTCATTTCAGTCTATGAGCCCTTATGAGCCTTGCTTAGTGGATTCCGTAGGCTGTGTTCATACGGTGTCCTACATGACTCCTACAACCCTTCCTCTCTGTCTCCTTGGGGTTCCCCTGGCTATGCCTAGTGTTTGGCTGTGGGTCTCTGCATCTATTCCATCAGTTGCTGGATGATGACTGACTCTCTGATGATAATTAGGTTAGTCATGGATCTATAGCAGAATATCATTAGGAATTAGTTCATTGACTTTCTTTTTGTTTTTTTGTTTTTTGTTTTTTGTTTTTTTTGTTTGTTTGTTTTCTTTCTTCCCCAGATGTGCTGGGGTAATGCTGACCCAGAACTTGTAGGAGTTAACAACCAATGACTGGCCCAACTTTAGCCACAACTGGAGAGGGAGCCCATGCCTGACACTGACTGGAGAGCCCAGAGACCTTCTCTAGTTTCATGATTAAAATTGCCCCTGGGTTGAAATTGAATGAGCACTTTCAGGATTTTTGATAATCCTTGCATTTATACAGTATAGCCTACTGGAGTGGATTAGTTGGTTGCACTGTGACTTGTTTCATTGATAATTATTAAAAATTAATAGAAGTTGAGACATTTTCATTTATTTGACTTCCTCGCAGGTGAGACTATGAACTACATTTTTTTTAAAGCTTAACTATGTTCGTTCACCTTACAGAAAGATCACTGGTTGCATTTTGACATAAATTATGCATTATTACTTTATTACTAACTCTGAAATTACAGTTCCTGAGATAAACAAAAAACAAGGCCATCAATCACTAATATGAATTACAAACAAGAGGTCACTAAATCGAATCTCTTATTATCAAGATAAATTAATTGACAAGCAGCTCTCTCATTAATCCTAACACATCCCTGTTATTGTAATAAAATATTCTCAGAAGCAGATTCTATATACATGTCTGGCATGTAGATGAACTAAAGACTAGAATTCAGTGAGAATAAAGAGTTTTATGCAGAATTCATTGAGTTTCTCCTCTTCATCTTCATCTTCCTATGAATGCCCCATCCTGTCCTATGGGATTAAGCCTAGCTAAAATTTGCTCCTGATTTATATACAAAAATAATTTTAAATTCGAGTAATCCAATTTTTCCTAGTTGAACTGATGGCATTAATTTGCTCTTTAGAATGTGCACCTCACATTAGAAATACTTAAAGAAACTGATTTTCAATATACTTATCATAGATACCTGCATCTGAGTTTTGGCCTCAGTAAGCAGTGGGATTTAGGCAAGGGTGTTTAGAAAAAGCCTGTCACGGACTTATTTTGTATCCAGTTTTAAACTGGCATACAATTATGCTTTCTGATGTTTTACTACTTCTTACTCTCAGAGAGAGTAGTTTGCATAGAAAGGGCTCAGGGAATATTGGGTTGTCTAATCTTCTTGTTTTTGTTCTTAAAGGCAACATTAGTTCATATGTGATAGTGGTCAGCACCACTGGAAGAAACTTTGGAGCCAGGTGTTGGGTGCACCCATAATCCCAATATTTGGGAACTGAGGCAAGAAGATAAGGAATTTGTGTCATCTTCGGCCACTGTGTTAGTTCTAGGCCAGGTTAGGCTAGAAAAAAAAAAAAACTGTCTCAAAACAATAGTGTTCACAATGAAACAGGTAGTTCCTGAATGTTTCCACACTTAGTAGTTGTGCTTTTTCAAGCCTCGTTAAGGCTGTAGTTAATAACCCTTATACAATATGTTTTTAAATGCCTCTTTAAATAGTTTAAACTGATAAACATTTTCCCACTAGTATACAACAAATTTTAAAGGGATGCTATTTCATGCATATTCCCTGGGGAAACAAAAGCAAACATCTACTCACCCCAGGTAAGGTTCTAACAGCAGATTGAAGTAGATTTCACCAAAGTTCAACCTATTGAGCTTATGTACACAGCATGAATGAGGACATTACTTACAGGGATGTGGGTGACCCCAAAGCAGTTATAGTATCCAAAAGCCTTACCCTAGCAGAGACAATATTACCCATAGCACCATAGATGGCATCCTTCCAGTTAATCTTCCACTGTCTAGACATGCACTTTAGGACTCCCCAAGACCACGGGACTGTATGCAATTAGGCTGAATGATACACATCTAGAAGAGAACTCAGGGGTGGTCTTGTGACCCTTCCCACACTTTCCTCTATGAAGAAATGTCCATTTCCTCATTGGCCCCATTGTGAGAATTCTTTGTGAGTAATCAGTTAATTCTGAAAAAATGATGGTAAGGTTTCTGATGCTAAGAAGACAGCTTTTACAATAGACGCTAACAACAATATGTTGCAGAAATTTGCTCAGCATGTATAACACCATTAGGTATGTGGAATTATTTCGAAGTACTTTCGTCTTGAGAATTGAATATAAGATAATAGCATAAAAAAACCAATAAATGTCTATTCATTTAATGAGAAAATATTCCCACTCAATATGTTTCCATGTAATTTAATGTGTAAATATTCATATCTTTATAAGGATCACGCACTTGGCATCACCCTAAAATAGGCTCTTTGAAATCTCCAGACAGAGTCCTACACACAACTGCACAGAAACTGATTTCATCTACACTACGTTTCTCACTGGCATTATAGTAGCTGGTAGTTCTCTATGAAAAACTCTGGTGAAGTAGTTATTGTGAGATGTTTAAAGAGCATAGTGTGGAAGGAAGTACAACTGGCTCTTCCTCCAGATTCTACCTTGGCAGTATTGACTGAGTTGTGACCGGTTCTACTGATATGACTCTTGAGCTTGCTGAATCTAATAACTTGAGTCACTACTCTGATGACTGGATCCTAAGGTAGAGGATATTCCTAATACATCTAGTTTTGATGGTTCATTTTCTATAAGTCACAATTCCCTGGAAATACGCTTAATTTGGAGACCACTGGGCACAGGTATTTCTATCATTTAAGACTGTACCATGAGGATTCACTATATTGCTGGCTTTAGTGAGAAGGAAATAAATGAGTTATTCCCTGAGTATTATGTGAACAACATTTTATAGACTTTTCTTAATTGGATTAGAAAATAAAACTCACTTGTTCAACTTGAAACAGGACAATTTGATTGAATTAAATTGGTCACAAAAGTGATCAATAAAACTCATCCATTCAAATCAATCAGTACCAATAAACAGACTGGATCTAGTTAAGGGAAAGAACTGAAAAGCAATTAAAACCATGACCATGTTTAACCTCTCTGCTGATTCACTCAAAGTTTCAATATCTGGTAACATATATTGAGAAAGAGACAAACAGTTGAATAAAGTGTGTCTTGTAAATAATGGTGCCTCACTCTGCTTCTAAAATTATTGAAAGTAAATTGCTGTTTCTCTAGTGACTGTGACAAATATGTGCAGGAAAAGAAATATATAGAAAAATCTCAAACTATAAGTATACATGGGACATTTATTAATTTTTCATAGGAACTTTATAATTAGTCCCAAGAATAAGTATTAATTCCACCATGACAATGAAACTATTGAAGTGACCCTTAACAATGAATTGATCACTAAATAACATTTAATATAGACAAACACAAGGTATACATTGGATCATTGTCTAAATTCTGTAAGTTACACGTGTGTTCCATGCTAACAGAATAATAAGAAAAATACTTCTAGTGTACATACTGGATGTGGCTATCACTCCTACCCATGGCTGGGTTTTCAGTAGTTTATCAGAGATTTTGATAATATGGTTAACAAGCCATAGATATGAATTGGGTAAATCAAGGCAAGCAGTTCAGTTTATTTATCTTGAAATCAACCTCTATTAGCTCATATTATTATATTTGAATTCTTGTACTGGGAAATAATTATCCCTCTTAAAACTGGTCAGATTATTTATTTAAGTTGGCATTTGTCAATTGTCTGCTGTGGTATATTCATTGTGAAAATCCTCACTGGGTTGAAAACTAGGATAATAGGGTATTGTGCTGACAACTCCTAGCAGGCACCTGGCAGAGTTGAGAAGCTTAACTGATGACCTTGCCAGTCCCACCATGTCAAGTGGCAGAGGACCCTTTGCAGAGGTGCCTATCAGCTCTGCCAGCCTTCCCTCCCATACACCTGCTTTTTTCCAGTTCCTCCTAGTTCATCCCTGCTACCAATCCTTCTGGACACAGGAGATTTCTTTCCCAAGGATGCTTGGCTCCCAAGAAACACATGTTGGTTTTTTGTTTGTTTGTTTGGTTGGTTGGTTGGTTTTTTTACAACAATCATAAAGGCCAATCCAGCTTCTCCTCAAACATCAATGGCAACATTTGCCTGAGTCTGGGCAAGGCTCTAGCTCTGGGAGATGCTGAACTCCCAGCAGTCTGTACAGATGTTTACTTATCATATTCTCAGTCCCTGAGATGAGACTCAGACCTTCAAGAATCTGCTTTGGGACTGAAGAAAACAAGCATGAATCAAAGTCACATCTTTCAAAGGCAGAAAAACAAAAATAAGACTTCTTATCAGGGAAGGAAAGACAACAGGGAATGAAGATCATAGATATGAGCCTGAAGCAAATTTCAAACAGCATCACCCTGTTCTCCTGCTACCCACAGGGAATTTTCCAGACATGGAGAATAAAATTTCACATTTGTGGGCCAGCTGCTGTGTTACTGGTGGGCACTGCCCCTAGGATCTCATTTATCCTCTCCACTGCATAGTTACTATCCCTCATCTTGGCTATTGTGAGGTAACTTTACCAGAGAACACATACAGACATTTTAAAAGTCAAATAGAAAGTCTATACTGTCAGCCAGCAGCTGTATGGGAAACTTGCACAAATCATGTAGTCTGATCTTCATGGAGATATTTTTGTCATTTATACACAAAATCATGTTCTAGTTGACACACTTCAGTTAGCAAAAAGTAGAACTGTAGAGGCCAAAATACAGGTTAGTACATTTGGAAACTTTTCTGGATCCTGGAACTATGGATCAGGTCTTTGTTTTCATTTTGGCAGGTGTTGGAGCCTGTGTGCTGGGTTTTAAGGTCAAAATGGTGCCTATAACACAGCATCATTTATGCTAAGGCCTGGGTGCCTATTACCTTAGAACACCTCAGGTTTAGAGAGTAATTGTGATATATTTGTTTCACTAAACCACAACATTATCATGTTAAATAATTAATAATACTAGATCTTGCTTATCATATATATGTCATATATATTGTATAACATTGTATAATATGTTGGCTGGTTTTCTGTCAACTTGACATAAGCTAGACTCATTGGAGAGGAAGAAGCCTCAAATGAGAAAATATCTCCATAAGGTCTGATTGTAGGCAAGCCTGTAGGGCATCTTCTTAATCTTCTTGATTGATGTGGGAGGGCCCAGCCCACTGTGGGTGGGGCCATCCAGAACTGATGGTTCTAAATTCTATAAGAAAGCCGACTGAACAAGCCCTGAGGAGCAAAGCATTAAGCAGCACACATCCACAGCCTCTTAATCAGTTGCTTCCTCCAGATTCCTGCCTTTTTGATTTCCTATCTTGACTTCCCTCGATGATGAATAGGAATGTAAAGAGTTAACAAAAAAAACCCCTTTCCTCTCCAGCCTGCTTTTGGTCATGATGCTTCATCATAACAATAGTAACCATGACTAGGACATATAACTTGGTCTAATATATTAATAATTTAATGTGTATAAACATCATATTAATATCTGAGATGATAAACTCAGAACAAAATACCAACTCGATGCCTCAGACCTAAATAGAAATTGTTCTGTATGAAACTTATCACAAAATATTATAGTACAAATAATGAGATTGAGATTTACTTACAACAATACCTAAGTATGACATCCATAAATATGACAACAAGAAAGTAAGATTAAAAAAAAAATTTCTCCCTTTTCACTCTTGGTAGGAGTCTGAGGTTGAGTGTTTTACCAGAAAGCAGTCAAACAAGACTAATAGGATTTAAGACTACATAAGCCTAAAGGAGTTGTATGATTTATTCTCAAAAAGAAAATATTTTTAAAAGAAATGTAAGTACAATAAAAAATACAGAATTAGGTAAGATTTGTACTTCTTCAGCAATCATATTTCACAAGTCTACTCTCCAGGTGTGTTTATTTGAAGATGATGCCTCTAGAGAAGCAATGAAGGGTAAATGTGGGCATATGAGTGGGTCCCTAAACCCATAGGCTTACTGTTCCTACAAGAAGGGACATTAGGCCGGGCAGTGGTGGCGCACGCCTTTAATCCCAGCACTTGGGAGGCAGAGGCCAGCCTGGTCTACAGAGTGAGTTCCAGGACAGCCAGGGCTACACAGAGAAACCCTGTCTCAAAAAACCAAAAAAAAAAAAAAAAAAAAAAAAAAAAAAAGAAGGGACATTAAAGAGATTACACCCTTTTACCATGCACAGAAACACACACACCGAGACACACACATACACACACACACACACACACACACACACACACACACACACACATACACAGAAAGAGAGAGAGAGAGTCTTAGACATAAAATTGAAGCTTTTTGCAACACAAGGGGAGTGTTCTCACCAAACATGAACACTGATGCCACATTTATCTTAAGACTTCCTAACCTCCATCACTCTGAGAAAGTGAGTTTCTATTGTTAAATGCTTCCGGTTTATGATATTTTGTTGTGGATGCCTGAGCATAATAATTTAATAGCATTAAGTATACAAGTCCAAATGTATTATCATCTATTTGCCACCTGTATCACATTGACTTGCAGATGGAACCCTGGATTTCTATTTCTGTTAAATGTTCATGCATTATTTGAAGAAAGCTCTCAGAAGTACTGAATTAAATCTACTTTTCTGACTATATTGTACTTGATTAAAAAGGAGAAAGACAATCTATAGTACAACATAATTTATGGGAATTTTAAAATACTGATGAGACCATGAAGAATCTATTTATCATCTATGTGTATGCTTACATAAGTACATGTGTGAATGCGTGCACATGGGTGCATGCAAGAGTATACACACACACACATACACACACACACACACACACACACATTTTAAGGTTTCAGAAAACAGTTGGGAATAAAAGATGAGAAATAACAAAGATGACACTTAACAATTAGACCCACTCATATACCCACATTTACCTTTCATTACTTCTCTAGAGACATCATCTTCAAATAAACATGTATTGGAGTGTACAAATCTTCACTAATTCTGATTTTTATTGTACTTACATTTTTTTCAAAACATTTTCTTTTTGAAAATAAATCATAAAATTCCTTTAGGCCTATGCAGACTTAAATCCTATTAGTTACATTGCTTGAGTCTGATACCAACCTGACCCAAAACAGACAGAAGTTCATTCACTTCTAAGTATCTTACCCACATACTATGAACAAATTCACTGATCTTTGAATGTTATCAGAGACATGAAAACTAACCAAAAGGTTATGATTTCAGGAACATTTTGAATTTATTAATGAGCACCTATACTCATTTGTAATGTTGTTTGGAGCATAGACGTTCGATATGTTAACAATTAGATTTCTGTTGTGATTTTTAATTTTCAACATTTCTACAAAAGATTTATAGAAAATGTGAATAGCAAATGTACGAGATCATTGAGAAAGAACTCATCGAACTGACTCTCAAAACATTTAAAATTTGAAATTTAAAGATGTTTCAACTATACAACATGAGGTGAGTATGTAATGCTAGTGCTTGGTTCATTTATTTCTAATTTAGAAGTACTATCCATATTTATACATTTAACATTCTTGTGCCTAAATGTTTTCATAATTTTAAAAATAATTTTTAATGTATATTGGTACTGTGAAATGTGAGTTTTCAGCTTCTCCTGTTAAAGAATGTAATGTTTGTCCAAGTCCAGCAAGGTGAGTGTAGTCTTAAGAACTCTTTCAGGAACAAAAAGCATTTAGTACAGGCATACAGGTTTTATGTCTCGGTTTTCAGAGGCCCTGGTCTCTTCCTCAGAATCCTTCCACTATAGCATGAGTGGACTCCTTAGAAAATGTAAGACTACATGAAATGGAAACAAGCCACTTCAATTTCATATAACCCAGATCAGCCAGATCTCTGTTGTATAATATTCGAAGTGATTTTGAAGGCAAGACACAATCCATTGGTGAATGGATAAAGGAAAGGAATTTTCTTACTGTTATTACTGTTATTAGTTACAGATCCAAAGGAGTGAAGGCTGCACCTGGGGCAGATTAATAGCAAGTTGGAAAATGGAGGTTGCGTGTGGCAAATAAATGACTTTATCTAGATTTCATACCTTTCCTGTATTGTTCAATTTGGAGAATGTCATGGGCTCTAATATATAGGCCTTGTTTTTAGGTCACCAGTTTCTTGTTGATGGCTTTGTGGAGTAGTCCCTGATGATATAAATTTTAGAGAAAGGACTTAACTGCTCAGAAAGGAGAAGTGGCAAACTAGAATTTCATAGTGATGGATCAAGACAAATTAGAATGTGTTCACATAGGGCATAACATTATAACTTGAGACAATCTCAGCTCTGTCCAGCTGAGCTGAGCCAAGTTTCTGATCTATAGAATCATAACTAGGGTGATTGTTTTAAACTACTAAAATTTAAAGTAAGCAGTCATGAAAGTAAAGCAAAACAATTATCTCAGGAAGATCGAAGATTTTGACAATAGAAATATGAAGAAAATATAAGCTTATGAATAAAAGCTTCAGATGGTCAAGAAAACATTCCAAATTCGACTTTCACCAAAAACAACATGGAAAAAAGCAGACATCCCAAGGGGATTACTCAGAAGGAGAGGTCACAAATCAAATACATCAACCACCAGCATGAAAACTGCTTAAACTTTGCAATCACAATTCCTTGGAGTCTAGATTTATACTGACAATAATCTAGTCAGTATTTCTGTCCTTTTCTAAACACAGTGATACACTGGCTCATATTTTCTTTTTTTTTTTTTTCTTTTTGATACTTTATTTACATTTCCAATGTTTCCCCTTTTCTGGGTCTCCTCTTTGGAAGCCCCCTATTCCCTCCCCATCCCCGCCTCTATGAGGGAATTCCACCTCCCACCCACCTGCCCACCCATCCCCATATTCCCGCCTTGACATTCCCCTTTACTGGGGCCTCTAACATCCTCAGGCCCAAGGGCCTCTCCTCTCTCCCTGATGGCCATCGAGGTCATCCTCTGCCACATATGTGGTCCAAACCATGGGTCCATAGATGTGTA
>CM052709.1:98082614-98105442 GCA_028551405.1 Uromys caudimaculatus | reverse complement strand
TTGGTTTTTTGGAGTCTAACTTCTTGAGTTCTTTGTATATATTGGATATTAGCCCTTTAACAGACATAGGATTGGTTAAGATCTTTTCCCAATCTGTTGGTTGCCGTTTTGTCCTATTGACAGTGTCCTTTGCCTTACAGAAGCTTTGCAATTTCATGAGGTCCCATTTGTCTATTCTTGATCTCATATTTTCATCCAGAAAAAATTTACAAAAGAATACTGAAAAAGACTAATAACATCAAAGAATGAGACAAGATTTCATACAGTAGATTGCCAACTGTGTATCAGAAGTATATCAAATACTTTATTGAACACATTTTTCTTCATTATTGTTGCATATATGTGTGCATGTATGAATGCAAAGTGTATAAATATAACTTGTTGAGTCTGTTTTTATTGTTTATTTGTAGATGGTTTTAGGGCTTACCTTTTGCTACTGTTTGAGAGTTAAGGGAAGCAAAATGGGAGTTGGAAGAAGGAAACTTGTGAGAGACTGAAGAAAGATAAGACAAAGGGAAATTGGGAAAATTATATTTAAATTTACATATATATGATAATACATGCATACTAGAAAAACACCATCCAGTAATACCTGTATTATATCTGAGGGAACATTAGAACACTTGAATGGTACCAATTAACTACTTTTGAAGAAAGAGCCACCTGGGCCATTTCTTTATACTACTGAGGAATAACAGATTTGGTGAAAAAAGTAGTAAAATACAAACAAGTTGATTCCGTATTTATACTGCATGACATTGAAGCAACTAATTCCCTTTTTATCACTCAATTTAGTATATGTAAATCAAAACACCTGGATTGATGGTGCTCTAAATTTATTTCTTCCAAAGGAACTAGTTTGTTTTCTAGATACTACCCAAATTGTTTTCTTAGAATTGCTTATGCTAACCTTTCACAGCATGTTGGCAGTAAAAATGTTTAATGTGTGCAAAATATATGTATACTTATTATTTCTGTATTGTATATCCAGTACGTATGTATAGCAATATTTCAATATTGTGTATGTGTTCATGCATACATATTTCATAAACATTCAAATATGTAAATATGTAAGATTATATGTACATATTATAGACATATTTTATCTCGTAATTTTAGGATAGACATTTTCCACATTTATTTGTGAAGTCTGGATGTACAACAGCAGTCACTATCACTCAGGTACGGGGTTATCATCTGTAAATGTCATTTTCTGCATATGTATAAATTTGGTCACAGCTATTCACATAGCTAGCAATTCGATTGCATTATAGACATTGTTTTACTAAGCAAAGCCTTAGTCTTGAGGAGAGAAACTCATAAGCATGGCACAACCTCTCCATGATTTACTCAAACAACCCCAGTGCTCTAAGGAATACAAAAAAGGAATTGTTAAGCAGCTCAACCTAAACAGCCAGGAAAGACAATCTACTTTACTTCCCATGGCCATTATTCATGACCTTGGGTGAGAATTTTAATTCAAACAACTGAAGAATAAACACACAGACAAAATACATTATTGTGATTGATACTCTGTATGGACAATAGTAACTCCTTGACATTTCAGTCTACAAGAATACTTTAGATTTATGGAAAGAAGGGTTTTGGCTTCTGATTATTAGATAGAACTGTTTCTTTTCAAAACTTATAAAAATCAAGAAAGTTCTATACTAAAATAAGACAGTAAGGATGAATGGCTTACAAGAATGGATGACTCCCCATGACTTATTCATGAAAACAGTAGTAAATAAAGTTTTTAAAAAATATTTTCTTATTTTTATGGTTTTTGTAAATGTGTCTTCACAGATGTCCTTGATGAAACTAGGAAAAATCCAGCACTGATGGCTCTCACTTGGAAAGATATTCAGACTCAGAATATTTGAGCTTAGAGAAATGTTAAGCCAACCTGGTCTACAGAGTGAGTTCCAGGACAGCCAGAGCTACACAGAGAAACCCTGTCTCGAAAAAAAAAAAAAAAAAAGAAAGAAAGAAAGAAAAGAAAAATGTTAAATAACACATTTTGCATTTATGTACAGGTTTCTATATGTGTTAGCAATATGTGATAGAACATTTTAGGATATAAGTACACAAATAATTATGAATAAAAAGATAATTCAAAGTAGTTGTAAATCACAATATTTCCTAATTTGAAACATGATCTTATTTTGATGGTTTAGATAAGAAGTTTGCCAACAGTGGTAATTTAGAAGCTATGTACTATTGAATGGATTATCTTAACATATATGATGTACTCTGCAACCTTTGGCTTGTGTGTGGGTTCTGAAGATACAATCCCAAGTATTATGTTGTCATGGCAAGAACATTATTGACTGTATCATCTCCTATTTGCCCCAAAGCAAACTATCTAAGTTACCTTAAATATAGACTAAGAGCTGCAAAATACAACTTCTATTTTCTGTTACTCAAGGAAGTCACTAAAGCTATAAAAGTATGTATGGTGACAGGAATTGAACCTGACATCCTGAGGAATGGAAAATGTGGCAATGAATTTTCAAACATCCTTGATCTATCTCTTCAACTTCAATCACAAGTAATTTGTACATTACCCCTCAAATGTAAACAAAAGATACTTTCTTCCAATAACAGTTTAAAATTCCATTCAATAATGCCATCAGCTCCAAGCTCAAAATTGCATCATTAAAGACAAGTATTTGCAAAGAAAATCATTAGGTGAGGTTTTTCAGAAACCCAATTATGTGTCCCTTTGTAAGGAAAGGTACATAAAATACAGCTATATCCCATCTGCATCCCCAGATACAATGAACATACAAAGGTGATACATAGACAATAAGAATGAATGCTCTGTCTAAACGAATATGACCAGGAAAAAGCACAGGGGCCACTAGCTCAGGACATCTTGAAATCCAGCTGAGTACTGTGTTCCTGGATGACAAACATAGCTCAACCTCGGTCCCTGAAGCCCTTAATCACCTCTTCATTGCTCTCCACTGATGTCTTCACACCCTGTACTTTTCTTTTTATCATCTTTGCTTTCTCAGGAAATCTGCAAATGGACTTGAACCTGAATAATAGTCTCATATTGTTCTGTAAGAGCCTTTAAAGTTTCTTTTCATCCAAAACTGATTCAAGTTTATTTTAATTGTTGGTACTTTCCCCAACATAATTCTCTCATGAAATACTTTGAGATTTTCTATAGCTCTTATTGGGTTACATCCTGTTAGAAAAGGTCATGCCCAGAGATATTTTCCAGATAAGTCCATCCCTTGCTAGTTTTGATACTTAGAGTTTTATGGACAACACCTTTGGTATTTTCAGTAGTTTCAAGTGCTCAGAATTCATTTTTAATATCTTTTTAGAAAATTTCTATGCTATTATACAATGTCTAAGAATATCACATATAATGTTCTTTTAAGCCCAAACAGGCATAATTTACATCTTTCTGAACATTCACACAGTCATTTAATTACAGCCTTGAGCTCTTCATCTTTATGACATTCTTTACAGATAGAAACCTAAGTTCTTTCTGAGATTCTTTACAGAAAATAAATTATTTGAACTCATCTTTTTTGTACATCCTGTAAACTATGCTTAAACTCAGAGTAGTTTCTTTAGTGTATCTTTTTTTTTTTTTTTTTTAGAAACATGCTTTATTTGTTTTGCTTATACCATCAGAACTGAAACTACCGCCTGTCATTTCCCTAAAACAGGGAAATGAATCTAAAACACATACTGGTGATTTTCAAAAGATAGCAATTTAAAAGGGTGGTAGCAGCAGACATTTGATATCTTTTTCTTTAAGAACTTTCAGGCTGCAGGAGAAAAACATGTGACCAAAAGTGGTATGATTATCCATCCATTAGAAATTTTCATCAGTACCGATTACCAATTTGAGTAACAATACAGCAAGATCCAAGGATTAGTGATGACAGTGCACATTATTGTGAGGAATGACAAACAAGACCAATCCTCATGTAAGTCATTGTTCAGAGAAACTGTTAAGTGTTCAAAAGGTATCTAAATAATTCACATTGAGCACAAAAACAGCCCATCAGATTATACCCTATTTGATGCATATTTTCCAGAAGAGCCAATCGGAGCCTGATTTGCATTTTGGCTTTGTCTTACAGAGTATCCACTACTAAAGGGCAATTTACATGTGTTTTTAATCACAGTCGTTTGGCCAGAAGACTACTTGAGTGCTATGTCAAGGCTGATAGCCAGCCTCACTTGTGTGATTAAGGACCCATGCATAATTTGATATGCTTTTAATCTGTTAGTGTTCCAATTTGATGGGAAAAGCTGTGAAATGCAGTTGTTTTGCTAAACCACACTCCACTCCTTCCATCTTCCTTTCAAGGAAAATGCTTTAACTTTGTCAGTTACCACTGAATAATTCTAGGGCTGATTGTAGATTTTATCCAATGTCAAAAAGTCAATCTTGCATTTTTTTTCCCAAGCCACTTCAACTAACTATGGAGATATTATCACCCCTTAAGTATATAATGTTTTACTCCTAAGCAAAGGTGAGGAATCTGAGTACCGTGTGCAAGGCTCAAGATGATGCTTAGGACAGAACGTGCAGAATAAAAATAGTTTCCTTCCATATCCAGGTATAAAGCTGACAATTGCAGTTCTGTCTTTATGGGATGAATCAGTCCCTTTACAATAAGTTTCCTGAAAGGGAGAACAAATAGATAATAACTCTTCTGGTAACATATTATGGTACACTGGCCAGTGTGTTTTTGGCAATTAAACATAATCCTGTGTATCACATTAATTCACTTGCTGAGTGTTCATTTGCGGCATCCCTCTGTTGGGTCTTGAGGACCCTCTACGACCTCATGGGGCACCCTGTGGTCCACTCTGCCCAGAGCCTTGCTTGAAATTCTGCTGATCTCCATCCCGCTGGCAGCCAGAGTAGTCCCGGGGAGCACTGAACTGAGACTGTGTATAAACACTGTTTGGAGTGTCTTTATCTTCATGTTTAACCACTGACAGCTACAGGGAACATTTGTCATCTATCGAAAACATCTGGAAATCTCTTTTCCCAGATCCGTGATCCATTCTAAGGTTCTGTTTCTTTGCAAGTGATAATCTGATCAAACTTTCTGCTACAAAGTAACACCTTTCAGGCAGTTAAACATTACAACATCTCTTCTTGTATCTTACACTAACATGATCTCTAGTTCTATTCAATGCTGAATTACTAGACAAGGGCATGTTTTACATGTATGCTATGACTGCAACCAACTTCTGTCTATTAATACATAGCACCACTATCATATGTTTGTGTCCTATATCCTTTGGGTTTAAAATCTAGAGATATCTGATGGAGCACAGTATTATCATTGAAACCATAAATCTAAAAACAAACAAAACAGCAACAACAAACAAGTAGTTTGGGAAATATGATCATTGTCTCAACTATATTTCCTGTTGCTGTGAGAAAATACACCAACAAAATCAGCTTAATGAAGAAAGAATATATTTTATTTCACAGTTCTAGGCTGGCTATATAGTGCATCATTGTTCAGAAGACATAGCAAAAACGATCTTGAGGCTGGTGACATTGCATCCAGAGTCAAGAAGCAAAATGCAATGAAGATTGTGACCATCTTTTCTCTCTTTTAAATAGCCCAAGATCCCAGCCCACAAGGAAGAGTTTTTACACCTCAATTATCCTAATGAAGGTAATTCACAAAATTAATGTCCAGTGGCTCCTCTCTATGACAAGATCTCATCAAATTGGGATAAACTTCTACAGCTTCACCACTTGTCAATGTGACATCATTTTAAATCATAACCTTCAACGTCTTGTCATCAGTATCTGATGTTTATCTCATAAGTTAAATATTTAAATAATTTAAATTTAAAGACCCCATTGTTAAAATTTAACAAAATGTTAAAATTCCAAACATCAACTCATATGAATCTCAAAGGAATCTGTTAATGGTGAGCTCTTTTTAAAAAATAAGTAAATAAATATCAAAGTCTATGTTACATCTTTCTAGCATACACCATACAATGGTACATTCTAAAATAAGGAAACAGGGCGTAATGAAAGTGATTAGACCAGAGAAAGACAAAAATCCAATAAGAAAAGTACAAAATTCTAAGTAATTATGTCCAGCATATGGGGCTTATAGTGTAATCCTTTGATTCCCAAATGGTTTTATAACCCCTATCTTTCAAGATTTGTCAGCTGCAAATCACATCTCTCCCTTAGGTTTGCTAAATTCTATGCCCACAGCTTCCCTAAGTGGGCAGGCTATAATCCTGTCATATCAAGTGTACTAGGCATCATTTCAATTTAGGATTCCTGTTCATAGTTTTCCACCATGGCTTCTCAAGGAGGATCCTGTTTGAACATAAATCTACACTGGTTCTAACTCCACTCCTAGTATCATTCTTAGTTACTTTCTTGTTGGTAAGATGAAAATATTCTGACAAAATCAAGGTTATGTAGAATTGGTTTATTCTGTCTCACATTCAAGGGTCCAGTCCATCATGGTGGGGGATTCAAAGTGTCAGCAGCAAAGAGTGTTAGGTGCCTATGGTCAATTCACTTTTCTTTTTAAATAGCAAGAACAGTTAATAAATAGACAAGTGTTATAAAAATGTTTTCCAACATAATAAGCAATGAACAGCCTGTATGGAATAAGCTTCAATTGTGAGTGGTCCATTCATAGAATTCTAGTTCTGTTTACTTAACCACATACGCTCCATGTTTCAGACATTGTAGGAAGATACAAAACTGTCATTAATGTAGATTCTATCCCCAATAGTAGCAGCATCCAATCTATGAAAACATTGGAAATTTCACTTTGTCATGAGTCTTGGAATTGTTTTACTTTTAGTCACTTGCTTGTATTGTTAATCAAAACTTAGCCAAGAAACTCTATAAATTAGTGTAGGACTGCAAGAAAGGTCTACTCCAGTGTCTTAGTAAGTCAGAGTGAGAAAGTGATGTATTCTTCCACATCACTAGGGTCTATAATAAAAAGAAAACCTTGAATGAGGAAAACAATTATTACCCAGCTGCAGTATATTTAGCAGTTTGGACAGAGCTGTCATCTGAATGAACAAGGAAGAGCAGATGATTTTAAATAATTTGAAACTTACTGAGAATTTAACAGCTCTTAGAAAAATTCAAATGTTCTCCATTAACACAAGAAAATGAAATGTTATGCTGTGTTTTGAGGTCACATGTGAAAGAGTTGAAGTTTCATGTTACTTCCTGAAGAAATAGCTCTACTCAAATTCATGAAAGTGAAATGATCTACAATTTTATTGAGAAAGAAGATATCATTAAATTACAGTATAGATATAAATTAATGGTGGACTCCAGAAAGTTTGGTTAGCCTTGGAAACTCTTCTTTCAGCATGCAGATAAGATACAGCATTGGTCATATTCATTTGATATACCTAACCGTTTATAGAGAACAACAATATCCTCTAAGGCCAATAGGTCTGTGATTTGACCTATAAGAAAATATATTCATTTCATTTAACCAATGTAGCTGAGGGAATGTACCTTCAAGACTTTATGAATCAATAATAAAAGGAGTAAAATAAGCCATTAAATTGACAGGGCATATTAAATATAATATGTGTTAATGTTCATGTGGTCTATCTCGTGGACAAAAGGGTTGATAGGTAACAGAGTTTTGTAATTGATATATATGTGTGAGTACAATCTAGACTCTTCACTACTCAACTCAAATTAATCTTAAGATATTTTTTGTATTTTAATTTGGGTTTTAGAACTAAGTGAATATGCCTAGAAACATTTAAGGACTGTGTGTGTGTGTGTATTTATATATATATGGTATACAATTAATGACCATCTTTGTTGTTCCATTTACAATATGCTAAGTAAAGTAAATGGATTATATATCTTACTTTTTAATCACCCTAATCATATGAGCTGAAAGATAAACATTTTTATTTTAATTTACATTTTAAAATTTAATTATATTTCTGTAGCAACAATTTTAAACTTTTGGTTTCTTTAAGAAACACAGAAATATTACAGGAATATGTTTTAATTTTAATCTCAGGTGTGGGATATGGGGCTGTTTCAGATGGTTCACAGCAAGCAGACTATGATTTGCCTCATGCTCTAGCAGGGACATGATTTTATCAGTTGTAGATAGTTTCTACAGTTGTGCTACACTTGGAATCCTGAGAACTTTTCACAAGGTATATAAATGCTACAGCCTCAAGAGGTGTAATGTGTTGTTGTTGGTTAGATGTTTGTTATTGTTGGACATTGTTGGTCATTGTTGGTCATAGTTTGTTGAGTAGTTGTGCACAAAAAAGAAACAACAAGAAGAAATTAGATAACTTGATGGTGAAGATGAAACTTGCCCCTAAGGAAACTAATGCCCCTAATCAGCAGGAAGTGGTCCAATGATGATATCACCCCGTTTCAACACCTGACATTATTCAAGAATCTCTTTCCTTTCATCTCTATCCTTTTACCTCTCTTATCTAGTGTTAGGAGATTGAAAGGGCGGGAAATAATAGAGAAGGGTAGATGAAAGAACCCACCAAGTAGCCAAAGACCAGTAACATATTACACTATTTCCATCCTTTCTTTGCTCTCTCTAACCTTTCCTATATATGTTCTCTTTTGTGTGCTCAGTCTCTTTCTTTCTCTCTCAAGTGTATGGCTTCTTTTTCTTTAATTGTTGTGATAGATGATAGATAGATAGATAGATAGATAGATAGATAGATAGATAGATAGATGATAGATGATGATAGATAAATAAATTATATATATATGATAGGTAGGTAGATTATAGATAGATAGATAGATAGATAGATAGATAGATAGATAGATAGATAGATAGACAGATAGATAGATAGATGATAGATAGCTAATAGTTGAGGCACTAAGATTTGAAACCATTTGTCCAAACTCAAGACTTATACTCAGTAGGACAGAACTCATGCCTGGTACTGAAAACCTTGCCAATTTCTCTTGGTCAGAGAAGTCATGGCATTTCCACATCAATATGATGTCTCATGTTATCCTGAATACTTCCAATTATATCACAGAGAAGTGTAATTTTCAGTCTCATCAAAGTTTTGTTTTGTTTTGCCCAGCAATAGAAGCTACTGCAAAGATTCCTAACAAGTCTAAATGCAAAGAATAAATGACCATGAAGTATTCAGCCCCCAGCAGATACATATTTGATACAATACATATAACTAAGTCTCAGAGAAAATTATGAAAAAGGGAGCAGAAATATTCTAGCCAAGGACTAAGATGCTTTCTGAGAGATAGTGTCTTCTAGACATGACAGGAATGTTGCATGTATGAAACCTCTAGAACGTGGTTGCCAAATCAAGACCTGCATAATGACAGTACCAGTTGACCTACTAAAGCAGATGGGTAAATTTCACAAGGCCCTACCTCTAGATGAAGAACTGCAGGCAGTCAATGTTTACTGACAGAAAGATATTCAGATTTCACATGGACTAAGGCCCTTGTTAGGTTATCCAATACCAATGGTCAGTTCTAAACAAATGTGCATATTATAAATTGACTCAATAAGTGTGTGAAGTGTGTGTGTGTGTGTGTGTGTGTGTGTGTGTGTGTGTGTGTGTGTGTGTGAATAATAGCTATAGAAGACAATGTCATCAATCTGACAGGAAGGAGAAAGAGGAGTTATGGAAGAAAGAGGAAGGGGTAAAAATTATGCAAATACAGTATATGTATAAAATTCTCAAAAGAATGTAAAGATTTTAAATTTTTTATTTAATCATCGTACTTATAGATTCTGACAATACTGAAGCATTGACATCGGCTGAATTTGTTGCCAGTTCTATTTTCTTGTTTCATATATATTCTAGAAACCTTCCTCTATTTGCCTGTGTAATTGTTCTGTTGATTTTAATCTATATAGTACTTTTTCAAAAGTAGATTAAATCCATTTAGTAGCAATTATATTTTCACTGAGAGTTGTGAATTACAATATATTTTCCATCGTGTTTTTCTATTCTAAAAAAGGAATAATTGTAATGGCACTCACCTCTTGGCCTGTACTCAGGCCAAAATATCCCTCTGTTCATCAATATATTTCTGAAACTGTAGTCATAGCTCTTTGGTAGTTTCACAATAAACTGTCAAATGGATTACTATGATTTAATGAGATAATTTATATAAGAGTTTAACATAATACCATGAAAATATTTTACTATCAAAACTGGTAGATATTATTACTAACTTGAAACTTAAAAAAAGAGAACCACATATGCTGTTATTTCTATAATTCAGCTTAGCAAAATATTATGAGTTTTGACTCTGTCCTATAATTTGTATCTTTTCTTCTAGTCTCATTTTCTGAACATTTCTATCAATTTTCCTGTTATTATAAAAGGGCAGAACTGTATATCCTAAAACTGATTTTTGTATCTGAATAGAAATTTTCCTCTTGGCTAAAGGCACACTCTGAATCTGGACTTCTATCTAGATGACTGGTTATTCTTCTAGACTTCTGACGATTTATAACTCGCAAGGGCCTGATAAACCACGAATATCATAAATAGAACAGCCAAATGACTTTTAACATACCATTACTTTTCCCTTGCTTGGTCCCTCCTGAATATTATCACAAGGTTCCTAAGTGTCAAAAAGTATCTGGAGAAGACTCAAGATGAGTATCTGGGGAAAATTTTTTACCTCATTTGCCATTTTCAGTAAAGATTTATCAGCTCCAAATTGAAAGGAATAGGAATTGCCTGTGAAGGAAAACATCATGTTTTCACTTCAAAGGAAAAAAAAAAAAAAAAAAAAGACATAACTCCAAGAGAAAAACTCAGCCAAATATTATAAAGCACAAACTTCCACATTGTTTCTGTTAGATTCTCCTTCCAAATTATTGTCAAGATTGAGAATTCCTTTTCTCTTGCAACTTAACTCATATTCATGCCTACTATACTAGCCATAAAAATTGAATAGCTTTTTATTTCATCATTAATATTTAGGTAATTTTAGAATTACACTAGACTGACATCTTAAGAATAAATTCAGAAAGACTACATGAATTTGGCTCCCTTCTTCCTCAGACCCTTGAAAATAGGCACAAAATAAAAATAAAATGAAAATCAATTTTCCTGGTCAAAGACAATGACCATAGTTCATGGGAATGTGTAAAGGAATTTTCAGAAGACCAACAACATATAAAACCATCATTATAAACTTTCCAGAGGAAATATATTCTTTGTCTAGGAAGAAAGGAGTTCTTATGATTGCTTTAAAAGAGAGAAGGAAATGAGTTGGGTTGGGGTTGGGTAGAATTGATGAATTCACGTGTAAAAGTATGAGATATTCATGTTCTCCCATGCCTTGGAAGAAGTTGGACAATTGTGACTCCCAACACAGAGTAAAGGATCTAATTTTTGGAGAAAGTAAACCAGTCAGCATTTGTATATTGGCAAATCATGTTTTAGATAAGAATAGATGTAAGAGATCAGAATGTAAAGCAGAAAAATTAGTAATGTGGTTACCATTTATCAAGAGGCTAGACCATATTGTCGTTCCTTCAATGGCATCCAGTGGCTACCACAGCATAGACTGGAGGCAAATTTTCTTCTCAGACTAGAAAAATTTGGAAAAAAAAAGTGCTCACTTATAAATCTGACAAGAATTCTCTTCTATTTTTCCCTTAAATCCTCAATTAAAAGGAACAAAACCAGCTGGGCAGTGGTGGCACACGCCTTTAATCCCAGCACTTGGGAGGCAGAGGCAGGTGGATTTCTGATTTCGAAGCCAGCCTGGTCTACAGAGTGAGTTCCAGGACAGCCAGGGCTACACAGAGAAACCCTGTCTTGAAAAACCAAAAAAAGAAAAGAAAAGAAAAGAAAAGAAAAGAAAAGAAAAGAAAAGAAAAGAAAAGAAAAGAAAAGAAAAGAAAAGAAAAGAACAAAAGCAAATCCTGTATGTTATTTTTTTAATGTAGTAAATTAATTTAGTGGCAATACAAACTGTTCTGAGAGTTGTAAGTTATGGTGTTTACATTTATCTATCCCAAAGCTGGAAATTAACAGTATTGACATACCTCTCAACCTCTAATAGGGTCAAAACATTCTTTGTTCACCAATATGCTTCTAAAACAATATTGAATGTTCTTCTTTTACAGCCTGAGATTAATCCCCAGAATCCATGGTGGAAAGAGAGAACCAAGTCTTGAAAGTTTTCCTGAGACAAATTCTTGTCTTGAGTCACACTCTGACCCACATTCATACACATGAATCATATAAACACATACCAATAAGAATAACAATAATGATATATACAATAAAAAATTAAGTTCTTCTCAGCAAGAGATTAATTATTTTCAGAGAATGACAGTGACTTATTCCAAAGTTGCATGGCCTACCCTGCAATCTAACTACAAGGTCCATTCTGTTGCACTCTTCCACTCTGATGTGTATCACTAGTCATGACTTACTCTCGACTCTCCTCTCCATTAGAAATTTTCTCAAATAGGTAGATAGATGATAGATGGATAAATGATATATAGATAGATGATAGATAGATAGATAGATAGATAGATAGATAGATAGATAGATAGATAGATAGATATTCCTTGAAATTTTCACATGAAAGGATCTTATTCCTTCCATGACAACTTTATTTAAAACTAAAACTTGCCAATTTTAGCTCTTTGTATTACTGCCCTAAGCTATAACTTTCTCATTTGAACTTGTAACCATTTAGCAATTTACATATTATATAATTTATATTCTCTCTCCTATCCAATAATAGCTCCATAAAGAAAAGAAGTTTAATCTATGTTGTTTACTGATTTTTACTATGAAGCTGTCCTACTTACAATAATTGTCTAAATGTATTAAAATAATTGACCAAAACACTGAAATAAGAGAAATATTCCATTTGAACAACAACAATAATAACCTCAATGTATTAAATACTTGGTAATAATCTGGTCCACAGGCTGAGACTTGTTTTACAATATTTTATCATTTTATTTTCACCACAGTGAGGTAGAAAATGACTTATGACAGTTAAATAGTCCAGGTCCAGTCAACATCACCTGATGTATCTGGGTAGGCATTTGAGAAAAAGGTTATTTTACATAAACAAGAGAGTGTGGATTCTCTGTTTTCCCTTATTTCATGCCACAACCAGGAAGTCTGATAATTTCTCAACTTTGGAAAAACACACTTACCATCATTTCCCTCAAATATTTTCTTTCTCAAAATATGATGTAGACTTATGGGCAAGAAATATCCCTGGTGAAAGTCTGGCTTTGACATACCAATACATTTTTTTATCTTAAATAGTCTTATAGAGAACTCAGTTGTCCAATAGCTGAAGGATTTGAGAGCTGTACTGGCTAATTTTGTGTGTCAACTTGACACAAGCTGGAGTTATCACAGAGAAAGGAGCTTCCCTTGACGAAATGCCTCCATGAGATCCAACTGTAAGCCATTTTCTCAATTAGTGATCAAGCGTGGGAGGGCCCATTGTGGGTGATGCCCTCCCTTGGCTGGTAGTCCTAGTTTCTATAAGAAAGCAAGATGAGCAAGACAGGGGAAGCAAGCCAGCACATAACATCCCTCCATGGACTCTGCATCAGCTCCTGACCTGCTTGAGTTCCAGTCCTGACTTCCTTTGGTGATGAACAGCAATGTGGAAGTGTAAGCTTAATAAATCTTTTCCTCCCCAACTTGCTTCATGGTCATGATGTTTGTGCAGGAATAGAAACCCTGACTAAGACAAGAGCCACAGGGCCCTGAAGGTTACAGTCAGCCACAGATCTCCCCAAAAGAAGAAACGAACAAAATCTGAACAAATAATCTAAGAAGCCAAGTTCCTGTGCTATTTCTCCATCTGGGAAAGAAACAGACACACCCCAATTTTGTATGTGGCTTTATTATCTGTGATCTTGGAAACACACAAAGTTGGGGTGTGATAAAGTCACAATAGAAACTCAGGACATACTCAGGAAGCTCTCCAGTTGAGACAAGCGATCTTTCCAGAACTAGTCCAAATTTGCAAAAAAATTTGCTTTTATAAAATGTTTTATATGTCTGAAATTTTTAATCTAATCAAATTTGCAATTGAGAAAAAAATATCTCAGTAACAAAGTAAGAGGACTTTGTCAATGCACCATGGCCTGTACCTCAGTATCACTCACTCTTAATCAAAATGTGTCATAGAATTTATTATCCTAACAGTCTCTTCTGTGCATTCTCTATCTCTTGATGCAAGAGCACTTAGAATTCTCAAAACCTAGAAAAGCAATTACACAGGAAATGGAATTCATACTATAAAAAGGTCTATCATTGTTGAACAACAAACTATAAGATCATTTGGGAACATTTTTATAATAACATGCTTTCAATAATTCAAAACACACAAAAATTTTAATGAGAATTATAAATATATGGAACCAAAAAGCAATATTACAAATACAGAAGTAGAGTACAAACAGTAACTTATTCCTTGCACAAGGTAGAGGTAGGATTATTATAACCTATCCTATTAAAGCAATTTGTCATTAGAAAGTGATTAGTAAGGAAATTGCTATTAAATAATCTCTTCAGTTATACAAACTAAATTATTTCACGGTGATGAATTTGTGTAGGCAAGAATTATAACAGACTCTATGGGAATTGGACCATTAAGTTATATATCAAAATGACTGAATTCTTACAGTGCAAAAGCAATAGGAAGCTTGTTTATTACTTTTGCTGCTGCTAAGTCATACAACATCAAATTATATATGCATGCTACTAAATTTAGGAACCTTAAGCAAGTGACTTAATGCTTTTCTCTTGGTTTCTTTCTCTATTCCACTTATATGCTGAATAAAAACAGTTTTCCCTCAACTACTACATAATCAAAATGAATCAACAATGGAAAGAAGTTGACCACTGAAAAGTAATGAAGAAAGAGAAGAATGAAGTAATAGGATTTCTCTTTGGAATATTTGATAATGTTGACTGTGGATAAATTTTACAAGTATTTCTATAATCTGATTTTTCTGGAATTCACAATGTATATCAGGCTAGTCTTGAACTCACAGAGATCCCTTGCTTCTGCCTCTTGTGTGATGGGATTAAAGGGATGCATGATCATACCTTGATTGAATCATTTTTATTTTTGATTGATAATTCAACATTTCTGAATGATAATTTTAAGATGTAAAATGAAGATGTGTATCTACTTTCAGTTTTTATTTAAAAAATACTACACATGTATATAAAGGATCATTAGCATCACTGTTTCCGATAAGAATAAGGTAGAACACTGTGATGGATATTCCTGTTTGTCAACTTGACTAAATCTAGAATGAACTACAATCCAGAAATGGAGGGCACACCTGTGATCCATATCTTGAGGCTGGAAGGCACTGGCTTCTGACCTGGATCTTGGCATGGGATGACACATGATTTTGGTCCAGATTTCAAATCCAAACTTTTGAGATATTAGATAATCAAAACAAAGAAACAGCTACCTACAAATGTAAGTTTGCTTTCCTCATTCTAAAAATGTGCTTGCATATTTCCATTAACTTTTCCTGGAAATATGCAGCCTCTGGGAGGGTGGCAGGAGGGGGGACCCTCTAGAAAGTATCAGAGACTTGAACTGAGAGACTGTCAGAGCTCAATGGGAGTGACCTTAGCCAAAATGTTCAACAGTGTGGAGAGATAACTCAAAGGGTCTAGCTTCAGTAGGTAAGACAGGGCCAATCTACAGTCTAAATTTCTAACCCAGAATTGTTCCTGTCTAAAAGAATTGCAGGGACAAAAATGGAGAAGAGACTGAAGGAAAGGTAGTCCAGTGACCAGCCCTACTTGGGATCCATATCATGGGTAGGGGGGAGGAAGCACCAAAGACTGACACTATTACTGATACCATGATGTACTTACAGACAAGAGCCTAGCAAGGCTGTCCTCTGAGAGGCCCTACCAGCAGCTGACTGAGACTGACACAGATACTTATACCCAACCATTGGACTGAAGTCAGGAACCCCTTTGGTTGAATTAGGGGAAGGATTGAAAAGCTGAAGAGGAGGGTGACCACATAGGAAGACTAGCAGTCTCAACTAACCCGGACTCCTGAGAGCTCCCAGAGACTGAGCCATGAACCAGACAGTATTCATAGGCTGGTCCAAGGCTGCTGGCACATATACACCAGAGGATTGTCTGGTCTGGCCACAGTGGGAGAAGATGCACCTAATCCTAGAGAGACTTGAGGCCCCAGGGTAGGATGATGCCTGGTGGTGGGGCGGTGGGGATCACCCTCTCAGAGGCTAGAGGGAGGAGGAATGGGATAAAGAACTGTGGGAGGGGGACACAGACTGGGGTAGTAGCTAAAATGTAAATAAATAAAATAATTTTAAAAAATTAAAAAGTGCTTACCATTAGAGTGTGTCTTTAAATTCAGATTCTACATGTCCAACAGCCCATCTTCTTCCACCTTCATGGATTATTATCATCATGGCCACTTCTAAAATTTATCTCCAGGAAGGAGAGCTTCTCACAAATCAAAACAAATAAGTTGAGCCTTTGTGGATAACATAGGGCCTTCATTATGGGACCCTCATTACACATTCAAGAATGGCACCTGTATGGAAACTTAGTATACCTGAATAAGTACATCTTAACTCATCAAGAAAATAATGCCTTGGTTTATTATCTGTGTTCCTACAACCTTTCCTGTTTTCAAACAGCTTGAAGGTTCTTTAGAGAGTCACCTGCACACAGCTCAAACTTATTACTTAATTACTTAGTGGTTAGTCATTCTGGACATGTTGATGGTAGAATGAGAACATACTGATAACCAGAAGTTGTGGTATGTTACAGGGCAGAAAGTGCCTTTAAAAGATTAAACATTTTGAATAGATAATAAATCTCTTCTGATCTTAAGATATTTTGCATGTTAATATAAAAAGCGTTTACCAAAAAATGGAGAAAAATACTTTGTAGGCGTCTTCCTTTATGAAGAAAATGGTATATGCTTTTCTTCAGAAATTTTACACAAAAAACAATTACCTATTTAATATTAAGTTCTTATTGTAATACTTCAAAATTTGCATCTCACACTCATAAAGTATTATATGAACCAAAAATTGTTGGACTGAATACCTTGCTTCCAATAACACATACAGAGTGAAAACTGAAGAAAAACAATACAGCCCTACAGGTTGAGTAAGATATATTCAAATAAATTCAGGGTTTTGAGAAGCTACTTATATAAGAAATAAAAATAAAATTGAGAAGGAATTCAAAAATCTAAGACTGATCTAAGGACAATTAATAGAAAAAAATCAAAATTTCCCCAACTAGTATAATAACTTATGAATTGTACAGGGAAGAGTACATCCAATTAGTAATTCACTGATAGTCATTAAAGATAGGTAGGAAAATAACAGATATCAAGTGGTGATTGAGGAAAGGAAAGTAAGCAATAACAGCAAAATCATTTTTTTTCCAAGAATGAGAAAGCAAAACAACAGGACAGATCTAATGTTCAATATTCTAAGCTGCCACATTCCAGAAATAGAAGGAGAACATATCTAGACAAAAACCTTGAATTTTCTCAAATTACCAAAAATAAAGTCTGTACCCATTGTAAATACATCTGGATCTTTTTCAGCAATTTATTAAACTCGTGCTAATATTTACATAGAAAATGAGGTGCTGGACAGCTACTAATTCATCTAAAAGAAAAAAACAATATTTAGAAACAATCCTCAGCAGATGTCACTTCCTATTGCTATGTTCTTATGATAATATAAAACTGCACAGACTAAGATAAGGTACAGTGGTTAAGATTGCCTGCTACTCTTGCAAAGGATAGGAGTTTGATTCCCTGCACCATTATCAGGTAGCTTACAAATGCCTGTAACTCCAGTTCCAGAGGTCTAGCACCTTCTGGCCTCAGCAGGTACCCACAAATAAATGCCCATGGACATACAATAAAAAACCTATTTATTTATTAAACCTAAAAATTGATGTGTCATCCAAAGGTGGGGGGACAGACAAATACAGCAATAAAACATCAGAACTGCCACAAAAATGTGTTAGTCTCTATGAAGCATATGACACATAAATAGATAGGGAAATAAATAATTTTGACTGTAAGTTGCTGGGAATATGACCCTTCCTCACAGAGAAAATTAACATTATGTCTTAGTAAATCTTGCATAGAGAAATTAACTCCAGATAGATTGAAGACCACTTTATCTTCTAAAGAAAGATATCTTTAGCCCAGGATTCAAAATAAAATTCCTAAAACACAAATTCTGTATAGGAGTGATTCGTTCTAGTCTATGTTCTCTCAGTGCAACAGAAAACTGTACACAAAATATTTTACACAAAATGAACTTTGAATCACGGGTCTTGAGTCCAGGCAGTGCGAAGGCCTAGTACTTGCACCTAGAGAGGCATCTGGCGCTACATTAAAGCATAAATGACAGAAGGTCCAGCAAACAGAGATGGAGTATTACAGAGATATGCATGTCTGGCTGAATTTATCCTTCCTGTCAGAATTCCACTCCGACTGGGATACATAAACCAATTCATGCCCCAATCACCTCATTAATGATTACCATATAATGCTTTGGTAGTAGCAGTCAAATTTCAACATTTAAACATTGGAGAGATTTCTAACTATGGCAAAAATTAAGGGTAAAATCTGTAACAATTAGGCATTTCTACTCAAGGAATGTTAGGCCAAGGAAGTTTAAGAAATGAGCAAGAGTCAGGCGGTGGTGGCACATGCCTTTAATCCCAGCACTTGGGAGGCAGAGGCAGGCGGATTTCTGAGTTCGAGGCCAGCCTGGTCTACAGAGTGAGTTCCAGGACAGCCAGAGCTACACAGAGAAACCCTGTCTCGAAAAAACCAAAAAAAAAAAAAAAAAAAAAAAAAAGAAAGAAAAGAAATGAGCAAGAAATAAAATATTCATAATATGCAAAGCAACAGGACCTATTATTTATAATAGAGAATAAATTAATTCAGTTCAACAGGAATTGTAAGACCTCACATTAGAAAAATAGACAAATAGCATTATGGGTGCTTATAGAAGCAGAACACCTACAGGCTAAGAAGCCTGGTGTTAATTATTCACATCTATCTGTAATTACATAAAGGCAAATTAAAATTATAATAGAATCTGCTCCACCTCACTGGAAAAAAAATGACGTTTTAAAAACGTCATTCCAAAGTTCTGTATTCATGTGTATGCTGTACAATCCAACTTTCCATCCTGATGATTCATCCGCTGGATATTTTCACATCAATCAAAGGGAAACAATCTGGCTATTGATCAGAATAAGAAGTTGGTATTCCTTCTGAAGTTCAAGTTAAAAGGCAATTTGACAAGATCAATAAAACGGACCTTGTTCCTCCATTGACCTCTGACACAGCATTAGGAACACAGAGGCACACAGTGACTACTTTAAGCAACCTGCTTTTAAGGTAAGAAAAGAATCATCATTAGTTTTCAGCCCCCACCCCTGTGAGTGAGGGAATTAGCAGTGTTTTTGCAAGAATGTGAGCACTCAGACTGTAGAGATGTAAGCACCCATTGTTTTCCTGGAAAATAAAATGTCTGCTGTTAACAGAGCCACCATATCTATAGCAAATAGCAAATGATTTTAAATATATATATATATATATATATATATATATATATATATATATATGGATATAAATATATATATATATATATTTAGTGAAATGCGGAATAAAGAAGAGGTTGGTATTATTCTTAACTACTGTTTACAGAATGCCGAGCAGTAAATTTACTGGATGCATATCATGGACTACTGTTTAGGGCTTAGAAACACACATTGGACTCAAATGGACTTCTGACCTAATGAATTGAAGCAACGATTATATTTCTGTAACAGAATCATATCTCTACATCAATGAAATAAAAAATCAGAATCAGCTTGAAGGCCTCTTTTACAATGATATTAAAAATAACACAAAAGCAATGCATTACAATGGCTGACTAAGAAAACAAGAGGCTGCACATCAGGGATGGATATAAAACAGAATTATAACATTGACATACCTCCACACAGTAATGTATACATGTACACACACAAACATTGACACAGGGCAGCAGACAGACCTGCAGAAAATAATGAGGACAGAGTGCTCTGAAATAAGGAGATGATGAACATATTATAGGTGATTATAAAAACCGATTGAGTAACTGATCTAAAATGATACAGTACATTAAAAAAGAATGATGAATCTTTTATTATTTACTTATTATGATATGTCTAAATGCTACTTATGTTTAAGAGAGTCAGATTGTGCTGCACACAGTTAATAGCACTTTGCACTACCAACACTTCAAGCATCAAATCTTCTACACTCTTTCCAATATGATTGTGCAGATTTTACCTCATTGCTTTAATTAGCCTTTATGTGATTACAGAGAAGTGTGAATATTAAATTCTAAGATAGTTAGCCTAGTGGGGGAGGACATCTCTTGGAGACAGAGGAAAGGAGAAATGAGATGAGGAACTGTGGGAGGGCGGACCGGGAGGGGGTAAAAAAATAAAAGTAATAGTAATAAAAAAATAAGATAGCCTGTAGGTGTCCTGCTCCTGTGAGCTGCCCTCTGATATCTATGGTGTATTTTTCTAATGTGAAGTCTCTCATTTCTTGTTGAATTTAAGTAACGAATTTTCTGTTATAAATACTAGGTCCTGCTTGCTTTGCATATATATAGCAATGATATATAGATATATATATCAGTTTTTATACTCACATATAATATGTTCATCATCTTCTATTTCAGAGCACTTTATATTTCCTACAGCTCTATCTGCTGCCCTGTGTGTATCTATATGCTTGTATGTGACTATGTGTTTATGCATGTGTGAAGGTGTGACAAAGTTATAATTCTGTTTTATATCATCTATGATACATATATATAATATGATACATGTTATATGATATATAATGTATATACATATATAAAATTTGAATAGGCTCTTCTCACTATGTAGACCAGGCTGGTCTTAATTTTGTGACCCTTCTGACTCTACTTCAGCGTTTCTGACATGCAGTTGTACAGGATCATACTAGCTTATACAATTTATTTTGATTATTGTCTGAAATAATTAATATAAAATATAAGAATTATTGTAAGAATTTGCAAACCATCCTGTAATTTCTTGGCAGTATAGTTATACCTCATGGATTTATTTAAGAGAAAGACACTTTGTAATTCAAATACTTAGGAAAATATTCACAACAAAATGGTAATCTTATGGCTTAATATTTGGCATGCCACTCACACACCAATAATTGTTAATTACTTCTAGAAGAATTTTATACATGAATGTTAATCATGTGATTATTTTGTGAGGCTACTCAATTTGGATATAATGTTCATACAATTTATTTATTACTTTACCTGTGTAGGAAAGCATTGTCTATTTAAGGGAAACAGTCTTTGATGACAAGTGTATAGACCTTCAGGAATCAGTCAGCATTCAACAAAGAAATTTGTATACTCATGTTATTATAGACTATTTATAATAGCTAAATTATGGAATCAGTCCACATGTATATCAACAGATGCATAGATAAAGAAAATACAACATTTTGGGCTGATATCCATAAAGAACAAAATTATTCCATTTTCAGATAATTGGACAGAATGGAGATCATTATATTAATAAGTCAAGTAAGGCAGATTCAGTGGACTCTTGAGTTTTAAAAGGAAATGAAAGTAAAGGAAAGTATTTGTAATGAGAAAAGAAATTAGGAAGGGGAAGAGGGAAAAGAGAGAGCAAGGGGCAGTGAATATGATCAAAGTATGTTACATACATGTATGGAACCCTCACAATCAAATACATTACTTTGTACATTTAATATATGCTAAAAAGTCATTTTTTAAAAAAAAATCTATTATTTATTAATGGAATAATTTGTTGTCAAATAAAAGATACATTTTCTCTATAGTTACAATATAGACAGGTCACATGATGATCTTGTAAGTGGAATATTTGGCACCCCCCCCCCAAGGAACTCCAATGGAAGAGTTAAGGGAAGGGCTGGAGGAGCTGAAGGAAATTGCAACCCCATAGGAAGAACAACAACATCAATTAACTGGACCCCTCAGAGCTCCCAGGGACTAAACCACCAACCAAAAAGTATACACAGGCTGGTCCATGGATCCTGGTATATATGTAGCAGAGGACTGCCTCATCTGGTATCAGTGGGAGGAGAGGCATGTGGTCCTGTTGAGGCTTTATGCCACAAAGAGGGGGGATACTGGAGGGGTGAGCCAGGATTGGGTGGGGGAGGAGCACCCTCTTAGACTCAAAGAGTAGGGGAATGGGATGGGGGGTGTTCATGGAGGAGAGACTGGGAAGGGGGATAACATTGAAATGTGAACAAATAAAATGATTAATAATAATAATAATAATAATAATAATAAAATACATGTGTATACTAGGGAGCCTAGGGAGCTCTGCTCTTCAGAATAGCTGTTTTTTCATATAGATCTCAATCCAGACTGTATGTATAATTAGACATTCATTACTAGACTACCAGAATCAAGAAAATGCCATCTTTGTCATCCCAAGCACATTTGTTAACTTGTAGCATTTTGCATATAATATCTGTCTGTCTGTCTATCATCTATCTATCAATCATGTGTGTGTGTGTGTGTGTGTGTGTGTGTGTGTGTGTGTGTGTATTTTCCTACCTCCCTCCTACCTTCCTTCCCTTCCTCCATTCCTCTCTGCCTTGCTCCCTCTGTCCCTCCATCCATTCCTGTAATTGTACTCAGTTCAATTAAAAAAAAAAAAAAAAGCTTAACATCCCTAG
>CM052709.1:98056984-98073785 GCA_028551405.1 Uromys caudimaculatus | reverse complement strand
CGGAAGCTGCTGGCCGTCAGTCTCTGTGGCCCGCAGAAAGCGGGCAGAGTCAGTGAGCTCTGGGGACGCTTTGCCCCTGCTATGGGCTTTTCTGCATTCCTCCCGGAGCTGCTTGTCTATGGAATCCTAGTGTCCCGGGCAGAAGTTTCCTGCCACAGCCCGTAATCCATCTTAATAGGCGTTTTCTTTCTTCTCCTCCTCTCTCAGGTTCCAGGCATATTTAAACTGTGCTGATCTGTTTTCTGACCAGAAAAACAGCCATAGGAAGTAGTGCAGAGAGGTCCATTTTAAATGTCTTTGAATCTTTTGTCAAATAACAGCAACGATCAGCCAGGGGGTTTATATCTCTTTACAGTTCTCCTGTTGCCTTCCAGATATCTCATATTTATAGAATTCTGTATTTGAATTTGTCTGATTCTAATTTTAAATCACAGTATTGCTTAAATACAGATCTCAGATAGCTAACTGATCACTATTGGGCATCATGTTATTTGGTACATAACAGAAATATCCAAAGGGGAAAGCTATGTTATTACTAACATTCTATTATCTTGTGATGCTATGGCCTGCTAAAAATATTAGGTGACATTGACTCATAATAATTTCTTATTGAAAATATTAGAAAATATTCCTTGGTCATTTAGTCTAATTCCTTTATTTTGTTTATAAAATCATCTTCCCATTAATGGTAAGAAACCATTTGTGTACCACAGCAATCTGTTTAGTATACTAACAGGAAATATTCTGATAAATTTAACATACATTCCCTAGCTACATTTGTCATTTCAAAAATTATTTATAAAGTTGATTTTGCTACAAAGTTTTTTACCTATCTTCTTTTCTGTAGTTATATCAGACCAAACAGTTTTTAATTCACAAACCATAAAGTCAGCAAAAGCACACTGAAAAATGAAAAGTTATTAACTTGTCAAAAGGATATAAGTATATATGCCAAGGTATTTGGGTTTGGAGAGCTGTGCACAGGGTCAGCTCTGGGATGCAGACAGAAACCAGAAGGATCTTGTCCCCAGCTGTTCTTGGTTCCTGTGTCCTGATGGTTCTGCAAGGGTCCCTCTTGATCCAGTGAATTTGAACAGAAGTGGTGGTTTTGCCTGTGCTCGAAAGTGTGTCAGCACTCCTGGGATACCAGCCCAGGCTGAGGTCCCCAGGTCCCAGTGAGCAGTGGTGCTTGTCTTAACCCCACTTGCGGTTCAACTGGCAGTCTACATGTAGAAGAATGAAAATTGATCCATTCCTACTCCCTGTACAAAACTCAAGTCCAAATGGATCAAGGACCTCCACATAAAATCAGATACACTGAATCTAACAGAAGAGAAAGTGGGGAAAAGTCTCAAACACCTGGGTACAGGGGAAAAGTTCCTGAACAGAACACCAATGGCTTATGCTCTAACATCAAGAATTGACAAATGGGACCTCATGAAATTGCAAAGCTTCTGTAAGGCAAAGGACACCTTTACCAATCCTACATCCGATAGAAGGCTAATATCCAATATATACAAAGAACTCAAGAAGTTAGACTCCAGAGAACCAAATAACCCTATCAAAAATGAGGAACAGAGCTAAACAGAGAATTCTCAACTCAGGAAATGTGTAGGGCTGAGAAGGACCTAAAGAAATGTTCAACATCCTTAGTCAACAGGGAAATGCAAATCAAAACAAGTCTGAGATTCCACCTCACACCAGTCAGAATGGCTAAGATCAAAAACTCAGGTGACAGCAGATGCTGGCAAGGATGTGGAGAAAGAGGAACACTCCTCCATTGTTGGTGGGATTGCAAGCTGGTACAACCACTCTGGAAATCAGTTTGGAAGACACTCAGAAAAATGGACATAATACTACCTGAGGACCCAGCTATACCACTCCTGGGCATATACCCAGAAGATGCTCCAACATGTAATAAAGACAAATGCTCCACTATGTTCATAGCAGCCATATTTATAATAGCCAGAAGCTGGAAACAGCCCAGATATTCCTCAGCAGAGGAATGGATACAGAAAATGTGATACATTTACACAATGGAGTACTACTCAGCTATTAAAAACAATGACTTCAGGAAATTCACAGGCAAATGGATAGAACTTGAAAATATCATCCTGAGTGAGGTAACTCAGTCAGAAAAGAATGAACATGGTATATACTCACTGAAAAGTGGATATTAGCCCAAAAGTTCGGAATACTCAAGTTTCACTTTACAGTAACCACTGGACTGAGAGTGAGGTCCCAGATGGAGGAGATGGAGAAGGGACTGAAGGAGCTGAGGAAGTGGCAGCCCCATGGAGGGAGCAACAGTGTCAACTGGCCTGACCGCCCCCCCACCCAGTGCTCCTGGAGGCTGGACCACCAACCAAAGAATACACATTGAGGGACCCACGGCTTGGACCACATATGTGGCAGAGGAGGGCCTTGTTGGCCATCAGGGGGAGGAGAGGCCCCAGTAAAGGGGAATGTCAAGGTGGGAATAAGGGAGTGGGTGGGCAGGTGGGTGGGAGGGGGAATACCCTCATAGAGGTGGGGGAGGGGGAGGGGAGGGGGTTTCCAAAGAGGAGACCTGGAAAGGGGGAGACATTGGAAATGTAAATAAAGTATCAAAAAAAATCAGTGAACATTTAAAATAAATAAATAAATAACCAAAAAAAATGTCTATCTGCATCCAACATTGAAGCACCTAGGTGTATAAGATAAATATTAAAGAACCTGACAGGGCGAAATACACTACGTCTTAACAGTACTAAAGGACTTAAATATCGCACTCTCAGTAACAGAAATTATTCAGACACAAACTTTAGCAGGAAACATTGAACTGGGATATCAGTTAAGGTGAAATGGACCTAAAAGGTGTTAATGAATTTTTCTCAAGTACACACAGACCATTCTCTATCACGAATGGAATTGAGAAAATTATTCATATATAGAAAACAACTTTTGGACACTCCTTATATGGCATCACAAAGAAATCATATTGAATAATGACACCCATATAACAGAATATGATCCAAAATAGAGAGGCATGTGAATATGAGCAACTTATTTTTAGCTAAGTTAACAAGCATTTACTTCAAGGGATAAAGACTGCTCTAATTTTGGTTTTTGTTTTGTTTTTTGGTTTTTTTGGGGTTTTTTTTTTTTTTTTTTTTTTTTGGTTTTTCAAGACAGGGTTACTCTGTGTAGCCCTGGCTGTCCTGGAACTCACTCTGTAGACCAGGCTGTCCTGGAACTCAGAAATCCGCCTGCCTCTGCCTCCCAAGTGCTGGGATTAAAGGCATGTGCCACCACTGCCTGGCCCTAATTTTGTAACAATTACAAATTTAGAGGCAAAGGGGGATGAGAAGGAGGATTGTGGAAGGGAGACTAGGAAGGGGGACAACATTTGAAATGTAAATAAATAAAATAACCAATTAATAATAAAAAAACAAATTTAACACATATGGTTGAGCTTAGGAATGAACACAAATGAACTACATACTCAACTATAATTCCAAAAACATAAACTTAGAAAGTATCATATAAATTCCTTGTGACCTGAGGTTATATAGAAATCTCTTATGTATAACACTAAAGATATAAGTCATAGAAGGATAATATGACAAATAGGCCTTCCTCACAATTAAAACTTTTGGTCTTCCAAAGACATGAATGAGGAATAAAAAATTGTGTCATTGTTGCCTGAGCCCCCAGAGCTCCTGGAGACTGGACCACCAACCAAAGAATACACATGGAGGGACCCATGGTGCTGGCCACATATGTGGCAGAGGAGGGCCTTGTTGGCCATCAGTGGGGAGGAGAGGCCCTTGGGCCTGGGGGTGTTAGATGCCCCAGTGTAGGAAAATGCTAGGGAGGGAAGACATGAGTAGGTAGGTTTGTGGGAGAGCATCCTCATAGAGGCGGGGGGGGGGAGGATGGGATGGGGCATTTCCAAGGGGGAAAACATTTGAAATGAAAATAAAGTAAATAGCCAATAATAACAATAATAATAATAATAATGAAAAAAATCGTGTCACTGACTAAATGTCTTCACCTAGTCCCTGGGTCTTTGTCTGAGTGTGTTTGGGAGTATGATGAATGAATGACTCAACTGCAGAATATGTGAACAGTGGTCAATGCTCAGTAAGAACTTAAAAAGACAAGGCAGTAAAACATGGGCTAATGCTTTCTGCAAGCATGTGAATAAATAAGATACTCTACAGGGCAGAGAAAGATCTTGCCTCAGAAAAGGGTACATGGCACCTGAGGAGCAACCTGGAAGGTTATCTTCTGCCCTCTAAATATATATGCACACAGTTGCATGTATCACCATCTCCCTCCACATGAACATACATATACAACACACAAAGAAAACAAACCCAAGTATGACTTGGAGAAATTAACATAGTCATTGTCTTCCTTAGTTGGTTTCATGTCTGGATACTGAGTTCACAGCTTCTCAAATGCTTCAGGGTTGTGTGGTTCTCAATTTCTCAATTCTACCTCTCTTCCTCTCTCTCTCTCTCTCTCTCTCTCTCTCTCTCTCTCTCTCTCTCTCTCTCTCACACACACACACACACACACACACACACACACAATATATAAATTTAGAGAAAGAAACAGACCCTATCTTACTTATTAAAAGTAAACTATGATATGACACTTCTAAGAACCAGGTGGATTTGTCTGCAAATTGTCCTTATCAAGCTGGATAGATTGATTTCCAGCTCTTGTGATATTGTTTTATCTGTTGTTATTAGATAAAATTAAATAATTATAGATAGCTCACCATTTTAACTAAGTTAGTCTTAAATTAAATTGTAGTAATATCTCACCTTTACAACATATTCAGGTATCATTTAGACATAAACACTCTGCTTGTTTGGAGTGGCTTTTCCATTTCCTCGATCCAAAGACAAATTTGAAAAACAAAGAACATAAATATGTTTATTAATTTGTATGTTTCTTGGGCAAACAGTACCTCTGAAAGAGCTGATGCAGATTCTTTGCTTGTGTAGCACTGACAGGAAGAAGTGCTTTTAGAGCAAGGACAAAGGCAAAGGACCTTGAATCTCTAGGAGCTGTAAACTACAAATGCAAATACACAGCATTACATACAGTGGATGAAGACTGGGAATCACTGTTACATGGGTTTCTCTGGTGCTGTCTCCTAGCTGAGCATTTAAATGGTCGAAAGCCTACCTTTGGTAACAGTCCTTGCTGACAGAGTAGAGGGTCATTTAGGAATGTACACACTGCTCTTAGGTACTTGAATGGGAAAAGAGGACTTTTCCTCTGCTTCTTGTCATTTGCTTCAGCTCAAAAGAATCCTTACAGCAAGTGGCATATTTGTGAATCACATATTGTGCTGCCCTACAATGCTTAAGCAAATGATCACCCTCATATCATTTCCATGACAGTAGCCATGAAGCATGTGCCTGTGTCCTTTGTCTTCTGCCAGGATGACTTTTATGTAAAGCTTACTAACAGATGTATTATTTGTCTCTTTCCTGTGTAGAACTAATTAAAATAATAGTTTTTAATCCTGCCTTACAATTCTATTCTTCCCAGAAAGGTTATATCACAAGACAGACCTAACCACCAGTTCTATTCATCACATCCTGGGGGTGAATCATGCAACATGTATGGGAAAATTAGGAACTAGCCACATTATTTCACAGGCTTTGTTCCCATGATGCTTGCTACACTTTTAACTAAAATATAAAATTTAGTAAAACATCCTTGGGAATGTATTTTTCTACGAAGGCCAAACATTTTTTGTTATGGCTTTTGTCTCTTAAAATAAAAAAATAAAAAAAAGTCTGTATTTGAAAATAAAGATGGATAGTGAAGAAGAAAAGGGGGTGATCTCCCAGCACTGATTATGAAGAAGCAACAGAGACACTAGGCTATGTATGATTAGTTTTTGGTTGCTTGGTTGGTTTTGTTTTGTTTTAGCCTGCATATTTATGCTTACATTCCCTTTCTTGTTCTTGCTAGCTTCCCTGTTCTCTTAAACCTTTAGCTTCTGTTCTTCAACATGATAAAAAATTATCAAGTACAAAAAATACTGAGACACTATTTCAGCCAAGGAGCCCAGGAAGACAAGAGGACAAAATGTAATGCAATATTCAGAAGTAAACACACACACAACAGAAGTAAACACACACACACACACACACACACACACACATAGAAGAAAGTAAAGACATCCAGATTATCATTGCAATACAGTGGATCAGCCTCTATGTAGGAAGCCTAAGCTTGATCCAAATTAAAAGCAAACCAAAAAAAAAAAAAAAAAAAAAAAAAAAAAAAAAAAAAAAGGACCTCTGAATAAACTGGTGACTTCAGCTCTACAACAGTAATTCATCAATGCTGATTCAACAAGTGCATCAAATGTTGCCATCTTACTCATGTGTGCGAATCAGCTTTTCATCCATGTGACAAAACACCTGAGGACAACATCTAAGGAAGGAAAGATGTAGTTTGACTCATAGTTTTCAGACCCATGGTCATCTGGTCCCACTGCTTCTCCCATGTGGTGATGACGCAGAACATCCTAGCAGGGGAATTTGTAAGAAAATAAGACTCCTTGTCGTATAACATAGGAGGAAGGGATGGTATGATAAGAGAGCTGGAGTTGGGTACGAAGCAATGCACCCTTCTAAACAAAGCCTCAATTAAATCATCCTACCAACTCCATCCCTAAATTAATTGTAAAGCTATGAACTAAACTGTGGACTAATCAATCCATTGATAAGATTAGGGCTTTCATGATCAGCTCCCCACACTGCTGCCATGTGGACCAAGTATCCAATATATGCATCCATGGTGATGTCCTATATCCAACTCATAGCACAATATGAGATATTAAGAACATCAGAAATGATCCTTTGGGTACATAAGAACTATTTCAGTCTTCACAGATTCCCTATAAATCTAAAAATTCTAAAATTAAAAGATTATTTCCAGCTTCTGGCTATTATAAATATGGCTGCTATGAACATAGTGGAGCATGTGTCTTTATTATGTGTTGGAGCATCTCCTGGGTATATGCCCAGGAGTGGTACAGCTGGGTCCTGAGGTAGTATTATGCCCAATTTTCCAAAGGTCCATCAAACTGATTTCCAGAGTGGTTGTACCAGCTTGCAATCCCACCAACAGTGGAGGAGTGTTCCTCTTTCTCCACATCCTCGCCAGCATCTGCTGTCACCTGAGTTTTTGATCTTAGCCATTCTGACTGGTGTGAGGTGGAATCTCAGGGTTGTTTTGATTTGCATTTCCCTGATGACTAAGAAACAATCCAGATGTCCCTCAACAGAGGAATGGATACAGAAAATGTGGTACATTTACACAGTGGAATACTACTCAGCTATTAAAAACAATGACTTCATGAAATTTGCAGGCAAATGGATGGAACTTGAATATATCATCCTGAGTGACGTAACTCAGTCACAAAAGGACAAACACAGTATGTACTGTGTAATATTCACTAATAAGTGAATATTAGCCCAAAAGTTTGGAATACCCAAGATTCAATTCACAGCAACAGTTGGACTGAGTGTGGGGTCTCAGATGGAGGAGTTGGAGAAGGGACTGAAGGAGCTGAGGGAGTTTGCAGCCCCATGGAGGGAGCTGGCCTGACCCCCTGGTGCTCCTGGAGACTGGACTATCAACCAAAGAATACACACGGAGGGACCCATGGTGCTGGCCACATATGTGGCAGAGGAGGGCCTTGTTGGCCATCAGTGGGAGGAGAGGCCTTTGGGCCTGAGAGTGTTAGATGTCCCAGTGTAGGAGAATGCCAGGGAGGGAAGACAGGAGTGGGTGGGTGGGTGGAGGAGCACCCTCATAGAGGCAGGGGGAAGGGGGAAGGGATACGGGGTTTCCAAAGGGGAGACCTGGAAAGGGGAAAACATTTGAAATGTAAATAAAGAATAAAAAAAAAAATTACTTCATTGTCATTGCCTTTTTCCTAAAAGGGACTACCAAATAGTCACTGAACATTGGTTCTTAATCTGTATGTAAATGTTGGTGAAACTATCTTATATATGCTAATAAAATGTGTGTAATCTCTACAGTTCTCTTAATTGCATTTTCACTACCCTCTCACTTATTTCTATGTCTATGTTAAGACTTTACAAAATGAGCTCTCAGTAGATGGCTTAGTATCTCCTCACCCCACTTTCAGAACAATAATTTTCACTTGCTTATCTTCTGTTATAATGAACTTTTGTGCTTTTTCTATCACTACATTTTAGGAAGAATGGAACTTGGAAATGATTCTTGATATGCAAGCATGATGATATGAGTTCATGTACCAGGTTGCCAAATAAGAACCTGGGTGTGGTAGCACACCTTTGAAATCCCAATAATGAAGGCAGAGGCATATATATCACTGGAGTTCACTTGCAAAACTCCAGAATGTTAGAAGAGACAGCGAGAGCCCTGCATTTTGATGCTCTGTTGGTATCATGAATTTGAAAGATATTGTGACAGTTTTGAACCATATGATTCATAAAACTATGGACCTTCAAATACTGGCTATGTTGTATTGATACATATGTATATATGTGTATATATATGCTATATGTATGTATATAATTCTTATAAATATATATGTGTGTTGGGCATATATAAACATATACACATAATTACAATCACATGCATATACCCATATATATACATATATCTTTATAATAAAGAAACTAACAAAACCATAAAATTTATAAGCCAAATTAATCCCTTTTTATCTTCAAAAACTGTATTCATTTTTATAATTATCCCCTAGAAATAAGATGCCTCTTAGTTATTTCAATTAGAAAAGATAAAACATGATGATCACCTGTTTCCTGAAAAGCAGTGACTGAGTCAGATCAGGGCAACTGTCTCTGTCCTAAGAAATGCAGGGTGAGCAGTCTTAGATTTTAAAACGAGCATGATAGAGGAAATTTACAGCAGCTAAAATTAATGAGGGAGGATCAGGCTGTGAGTGAATGCTGCTGTGAGTACGTTCTAGACTAATTTTAATCACTTAGAAGTATGATATATTAATCCATTGCCGTATCATTAATCACTTACAGTTCATACAGTGAAAAGAGAATTTCCTCTCATCTCTGGCCAACATTCCCCCAAATATCAAGTGAACTGAAAATTAGACATGGAGTATATTAAATGTTTAAATTAATAAGAGCTTCCATCCCTACAAACCTCCTTATTTCAATCTTTCCATCTATCTTAAAACATTCAAGATAGTAACATAAAAACCAACATAGCTATCCATTAAGACACTGACATGCCTCCTTTATAGAAAAGTTCAGATGAAATTCCAAAAGAAGAAAATGTACTGCATCTTAAACTCTCAAAGAAGTAAAGATTTATAATTTGTTAGAATTTAATAAGCAAATATGATTGACAGTCACTGGTCTTGAGTAAATATACTCAGTATATTAGCTCTTGAGAAAGTGAGTGACTTTCATCAGATAACCCTTCACTGAGAAAAAGAGGGGAAGAGGTAGTGAGGATGGAGGGAGGAAGGGAGGGAGGAAGAAAGAGAGGGAGAGAGAGTGGGGGTTATCATGGATTTTCTGTAGATAAAAATACTTGTAGTTTCATTAACTTTTATTGATTTATAGGAAAGAAAAGTTATTGCTGTATAAAAGCCTTTGAAGAGATGCACAAAATTTTATACAATATTAAATTACTTTTCCAACTTACCATTTATTAGCTCTTTTTGCCTTAGCAAGGTCTTTCTGTAAGCTGGGCTTAATGACAGATACAGTTCTGATAAAAACCAACACAGGGAAAGGAAGAGAGCCTAACCTCCAGTACCTTGATTTAGGTCACTTCTTTAACATCCATGTTTGTGTCTCTTATTAGTGTTTGGTTTTCAAAGAAGCTCAGAAAACACCTCTGAATCAATGAGTTGTTTGAGCTCATGAATGAACAATTTTGTAAAAAAATGGATGTTTGACATTGACACAGACTGTGGTCAGGGAGAACATTATCAGGTGTGGTGTTTGACAATTAAAAACTACTTGAAGAAAAACATTTTAACATGTATGATTATTTAGTGAAAGTATGTGTTTAAAAAATGGAATGAGCCCTTTGGTTGAATTAGGGAAAGGCTGGAAGAAGCTGAGGAGGAGAGTGACCCGATAGGAAGACCAGCAGTCTCAACCAACCTGGACACCTGATATCTCTCAGAAAAAGAGCCACCAACCAGGCAGCATACACCAGCTGGTCCAAGGCCCAGCTATGTGTGTATATACAACAGTGGACTGCCTGGTCTGGCCTCAGTGGGAAAAGATGCAGCCCAAAGGAGTGGGGAGGTCTGGGACTGGTATCCTTTTGGAGACATGGGGGAGGAGAAATGAGATGAGGAACTGTGGGAGAGTGGGCCGGGAGGGGGTAATGACTGGACTGTAAAAAAAGCAAAAAAAAAAAAAAAAAAAACCTAATAATAAAGGTAGTAAAATAATAGTAAAGAAAATAAATATTTGCTGGTTTAATTTAAAAAAAAAAAAGTCTAATTTCAGTTGATCTAATTGCTTTAGATCTTGAGAATCTGTCTTGGATTTGTATTTTCAAATATTATGCAATATTTTTGTTTCACTGTGTCTTTATAAGTTTACTATGTGTAGTTAGTTATAACTTGATGAACCATTTTACAAATTCAAATGCAAAGGCTTATGTGGAGGATGACTTCAGTGACATTAAGCACACACTCTACCACTGAAATACCTCTCAGCTTATTTTTTAAAAGTTTCAACTTTTTAATATTTTAAAACATATTTTAGGGATTCTTTGAGAATTATAAACATTATATTTTAATCATATTCATCCCAACTGCTCCTCTTAACTCTCTCCATATCTGTCCATACTTCCTAACACCCAAATTCTTGTTCTCTTTTTTAATAATCTAATAACCTATTTGTGATGTCTATATATTCCTGAATGTGGAATCATGCATTGAAGTATGGCAAATCTACTGGAACCACACATTTATAGAAAACTTGATTTCCCTCTGCTAGAAGCCATAAATTTTCATAGTTCCTCAGGATACACATTCTTTTCTATTCCATGCTATCATTTTTGAATGACTTAATCTTTTGCAGACAACAATAAATTCTGTTAGTGAGTGAGTGAGTTCCTGGCAGCTCCAGAAGACATTGCTGGGAGATAGTGTTTTCTATGTATGAGAGACAAACTGCACCAATCAACTCTCAACAATAGAGTTGCCTAAGCAAGACCAACCGGCATGGTAATTACACCATCTGATACACCAACAACAATACAGGAAATTCCACTGGGTCCCACCTCTAGGTGGTCAGTGACTACTGACTGAAGGACAATTAAGTTCCTGAAGGCTTCCATATAGGCTGTGCAAATCCCAGCAGAGAGCTCATGAACATGTACAGATAACCAAAATTAAATGGACTCAGAATAGAGAGAGAAAGAGAGGGGGGGAATGAATTAAAGAAGAGAATTTGGGAAGAAGGATATCAGAGGAGAGGACAGTGTAATGTTGATGCAGTTTTCATATAATAAAAGTTTTATTTAAAGAAAAAAAAAATAAGAGGCTTCCAAGCAAGTCTCTGAAAGAAGCATCCTAGGGTGGTTATTTTAAGTGCTTAGGAGAATTCTGATGGAACTCTTTCAGGGTATTTCTGGTGAAATTAAAGGAAAAATCAAAGATCAGGGCATCCTATGTCATGAAGAAATGATTACAACATCATTATTCAAAGATCTAATAACTTACTTATTTTTTGTGAAATAGTCTAGCAAACCTGACACAACAGAATGAGTAATCATTAAAACAACATTACACGTGCTAATTTAGCAACATTAAAATGTAGTTACAGTGCACATCATTTCCTAAATGCAGATGCCTCATACTTCATTCAGGGTGTTGAATGAGCATTTATCTCTATTTTGCATGCTGCATACTAACCTACTGTATCTCCACTTTAAATCTTACACGTTGAGCAAATTTAGGTTTTAATGTGGAAGAATAAACCTTAGCAATAAGTGTCCAAAGCTAAAACTGTAAAAAATACCAAATGTGTTAAACATTTCAGCAGCTATGAAATCTCATCAGTGTTTAGGTGTTAGGGTGCAACAGAGAGAGAACAAGCAGAAATCACAGCGAGAATCAGCCTACAGTTATTATGCAAGTATCATCAGTAGCCATGAAGGCAGAATTTGAGACTTTATTTTTATATACATCTTATAACATCATTACAGAAGAGTAACTGTACAAAACATAAGGATTCAATTCCAACTATTTCATTAGCCATTTTGATGCTCCATGACATCTGACATGAGATGAGTTTCTTCTGCCAATAAAAGGTAGGATATTGGCATATGGACATGCATCCAAGTACCCATAGGAACATGTCATCTGTACAGCAAACATTAAGTGCCTACTTTTGAAACATTCTCATTAAGAAATGATGAGAGCTCTTAGAAATATCAACATTTACCTTCATACTATAAACACTGATAATGAACAGAATGAAAGAGCTTGGGTCATAAAATGCATAGTCAAATACAAAAATCTCATAGTAGCTTCCTTGGTTCAATGAGAAGTGGTAACACAGCTTTCTTTCTTTCTTTTGTCTTTCTTTCTTTCTGTCTGTCTGTCTGTATTTATTTATTTATTTATTTATTTATTTATTTATTTATTTGACTGAATGCATTTCATCTTCTTGGTTTTGCTGTTTGTTAGGGATCCTACCTTCAGCTTTGGGACTAAATATAAACTCAGAATAAGGAATTTATTCTAACAAGTTCTCAAACACATTTTGGCAGAGCTGTGATTTTTATTATAGCATAAAGATCCAAGAAAATAAGACTCGAGGCTTTGGCCTTTCAGCATTGTTTCCAGAGTGATGATTATTTATATTCAAAACATTCCCAACATAATCATATAATCTTCAAATGGATAACAGAAGTCAAAGTTATGAGGATGTATTATCTGGAACTTGAAAATAGGAAAACATTTAAAAGCTTAAACATTATCTCAGAGCCAGGGTTTGTACTTTTAACTAACTCTATAATGGTGGGGCTTATTTAGATTTCCTTTGGAATAGAGGTTAAATTAAAGACTGTTGTCTAGTGAACATGTAAATAATTTCAGTACTGTGGAAAGAATATCTCACATTATAGTTCACTATAACCCATTTTATATCAAACTCAACCATCTTCTTTTAACACTTTTTTGAAAATCTGCCTTCAATAGTTTAGGTTTTCAAATGTTCTGGTAGATTACCCATCCAACTAGCTTGTAAGTTGGTATCATAACTCCAGAGAAACCTCTGACACATATTTATACTCTAGTCATGTAAAAAGTCTGCCTGTGTTTGGGGGGAAAGAGTAAAAGAATATTTCATGATATTAGAGAAAAATAAGGAATGTGGTCATACCAACGACAGAAATTTTGAGATAAGATTATGCAGTGTTTCTTGTAGAATTAGATTGCAGTAAAGATGTTCTTTGTGGTGAGTTCTGAATTTTAAAGGGTAAAATGTGAGAAAAAGAATAGAAACAAGGAAAACAGTGAGAGCTACCACCTTCTCCATAAATGGCTCTCTGTGGGGTTGCACACACCTTATCTTCTGCCCAGCTGCAAGGACAATATCCCTTTCGGGGAGCACATAAGTGAGTAGAACATTGTTCTCCAGAGAACACATCAGGATGACCTCTGCTCTCCAGTACACTAATGGGGTTCACATGAGATACAGAATGGCCCTGATATGGTGAATGCATTCTGAGTGACAAACATGAGAGGAAAATGAGGTGTAATCTGTGCGCTGTTTACAGAGTTGTCTCCAACAATTCAGGGGCCATTGAGTACATCACTTGGAAAAACATAACTGATGTGGCAGAAGAAATTATTGAAATCAGGTTGCTAAGATTTAAAGCAACCATCATGTATATTTTGGACTATTCCCAGGGTTGAATCAATAATTCATATGTATGGTCAATAAAAGTCTTCCATGTTATTCTACATTGCTTCCCTTAACGGCTTATAAAGCTCATTGTCAACTGTTCTTCTCATGCACTGACACACACGGTTATCAAATTTCACCTTGGGCCAGGGGCTATTAAGAATTTACATGAACTATCACACTGTATACTCACAAAATTAATATTTAATAGTCGCATTCTAATCCTTGCCTTACTTATGCCACAAAGGAGCAAAGAAGGAAAGAAACTTGCATAAGATATTACAGATGTAACTATCAAGGGGCACTATGAATTTTTTTAAGTCATTATATGCTCGGTATTTCAGATATTATAGTGATGTTATCTCCCTTAAAAGAAGATGGCTCCATAACACTAAGACTTGGGGCAACCACTCTATGAGTAAACCAGAACAAGAAGAAAAGAGTTTATAAAATTTATATCCTTGAGACCTTGTTTTAGTGATATTTATTAATTATAATCTTCAAAAGATAGTTTTACTACAAGAGCACCACATTTTTATATGAAACCAAAGCAAACATATGAAGCCACAGTATAACCTCGGTTATATTGGGCCACTTTTACACTTCTCTTGTGGGATGATGTATACCTATAGCAACAGGTAGAAACTGTCTAGAATTGGAGTTTCATTCATTGAAAATAAAAAATTAGTTATTTCTCTTATTGAAACAAACAAAAAAGGCGTGACATTTGACACTGTTTTACAAAGTATTCAGTTTTTAAGGTTTAGCTTTGGGCTGTCAGTCAAATTTTTTAAAGATGTACTCAAAGTCTTTAAAACCATTTGGAGTATATATTCTACTTTATCTTGAAATTTACTTCCCTCATTCAACCTCAGACTTTGTTAATTCAAATATGCATAATTATATGTGACTCTTTTAAGGTACTAATGTGGATTTGATGTCTGATAGTAGCTTTATTTTCTTGTAACTTAAAACTCGACCACAAAAAGATAATTTAAAGGCTAATGACAATTTGCTTCAGTACTGTCTTTCAGACCTCAAACTGGAACAATTTCAACTTTAATAGTCTTGTTCTTAAAACACAATTTCCAAGCAACATTATTTAGTTACTGAAAAATGGTATGTCTCATGGATACCAGTAATACACATTTTCAATGAGTTTTCTTCTCCTTGTCCACAAGACACCATACACTTCTGAGCAAATAAGGCCAACTAAACGCACTGGAATGATGGAATAGACTGTTCCTCCCTCAAATCTTGTCAGGAAAGAAAATCTCCTTGAGAATCTCATGTCAGGTACTTGCTTTCAACACCTCTAGAAGTCTGCATACTGCTAACTGCTTGGCTCATATATCTCTAACCATTATTTTTCTTTTTAAGGGTCTGAGACAGAGAGGGGTATTGTTGATATTTGGAGAAAGAGAAAACCATGTCTTTATATCAATGAAACTGATGTTTCTATGCAGAGATAAGAATATATATAAAAAAAATAATTTCTAAAACATTTGCTAAACACTTGCTTTCTGTTTTATAGATAGTTTAGTATTTTGTGCTAGGGCAAGACAATATCACTTTGATTGAATATTTTTAAATGAGAATTTCAGAGCCACCATCACCCATGATAAACGCACCTTAGTCAGGGAAAGAAGGCAGAAGCAAGAGAGATAGCAGCTCCAGTTGAGTTTCTGTAGCTGCTCTGTGTCTGGTACAGACTGAAACTATGACACAGAATACAAGTGTCTGTGTTAAGTGCTAAGCCTCAAATAATGTCAGCATCATTCAAGAAGAGCAGCACTTGGGAGAAAAGTTTTAATATGGAAAATCTTTTCTACAAATTTACATCCCACCCCTCCACCCACCACACGATTATCAAGGATTCCTTTTCCATTTGACAAATGATTTGGTAAATATATTAATAGTCTCAATTTCTGATGAACTGTTGCTTTCAATTCTGGGAAAGGGAACACACCTATTTTCAGTTGTATATGCACTGCTAGCCCACTCAGTTCTAACCTTCAAATCCTCAGCCATACAGTCTGGTTTAATGCAACATGCCATGAAACAGAACAAATAGGCATGAAAATGAGAGATAGATTTTTGGAGAGGAGCAAACATAACCATTTAAGGAAGATAGAAGGTGGGGGTGATCAGTGGTCATGATGTGCATGTGTGAAGTGACCTAAGAAAATTTAACTAAGTAAATATTATTGTGAGTTAGAAAATATTTATAGTAGTTAATTCATTCCAATTTTATTAAAAATTCTGGACAAAATTACAGGTTTAAAATAAATCCAAAGAGAAGGTTATTCACAATATAAAGTTAAAATCATTTATGGAACCAAAAATGTGTGATGTGCCGAGGGGATAGGCAGGGACACTTCTTAAAGAGATGAGACAGCAACAAGACCCCCATCCTGAGTAACAGGAGACAGAGCAGTCCAAGTTGAGGGTTATAGCTGTCATACAGAATTCTACCTATTTAAGCATAGAACCACCACAACAATAAGCTAATCATGTGCCTATAAGACTCTTTACAAGATCCCAAATATTTCTCAGTTTTCAACATTCTAAGAGATCTTAATAGACACTTACACACTTAGATCTCTTCTTGCATGCCAGAAATTTCAAAGTTACACACTGGGGTGCTGAGAAGAAGGTATATTCTTTGATTTAGGATGAAATGTTCTATATAAAAAAACTCAAAGAAAAAAAACACATGGTCATTTCCTTAGATGCTGAAAAAGCATTTGACAAAATTCAACATCCCTTCATGATAAAAGTCTTGGAAAGATCAGGAATTCAAGGCCATACCTAAACATAGAAAAAGCAATATACAGCAAACCAGTAGCCAACATCAAACTAAA
>CM052709.1:98009280-98056484 GCA_028551405.1 Uromys caudimaculatus | reverse complement strand
ATCAGGGAAATGCAAATCAAAACAAGTCTGAGATTCCACCTCACACCAGTTAGAATGGCTAAGATCAAAAACTCAGGTGACAGCAGATGCTGGCGAGGATGTGGAGAAAGAGGAACACTCCTCCACTGTTGGTGGGATTGCAAGCTGGTACAACCACTCTGGAAATCAGTTTGGCGGACCCTCAGAAAAATGGACATAATGCTACCTGAGGACCCAGCTATACAACTCCTGGGCATATACCCAGAAGATGCTCCAACATGTAATGAAGACACATGCTCCACTCTGTTCATAGCAGCCACATTTATAATATCCAGAAGCTGGAAACAACCCAGATGTCCCTCATCAGAGGAATGGATACAGAAAATGTGGTACATCTACATAATGGAGTACTACTCAGCTATTAAAAACAATGACTTTATGAAATTTGCATGCAAATGGATGGATCTTGAAAATATCATCCTGAGGGAGGTAACTCAGTCACAAAAGAACGAACAGGGTATGTACTCACTGATAAGCGGATATTAGCCCAAAAGTTCAGAATGCCCAAGTTTCACTCTAGAGTAACCACTGGACTGAGAGTGAGGTCCCAGATGGAGGAGTTGGAGAAAGTTCTGGAGGAGCTGAGGGAGTTTGCAGCCCCATGGAGTGAGCAACAGCATCAACGGGCCTGACACCCCCCCCCCCAGTCGTCTTGGAGTTTGGACCACCAACCAAAGAATACACATCTATTGACCCATGGTTCGGACCACATATGTGGCAGAGGATGGCCTCGTTGGCCATCAGGGAGAGAGGAGAGGCCGTTGGGCCTGAGGGCAGGGCGTTAGAGGCCCCAGTAAAGGGGAATGTCAAGGTGGGAATATGGGAATGGGTGGGCGAGTGGGTGGGAGGTGGAATTCCCCCATAGAGGTGGGGAGGGAGAGGGGATAAGAGGTTTCCAAAGAGGAGACCTAGAAAAGTGGAAACATTGGAAATGTAAATAAAGTATCAAAAATAATAATAATAATAAAAAAGAGAGATTGTATTAACTTAAAGTATCTAGAGACACAGATAAATATTACATGTTTTCTCTTGAAATTTTGAAAATTTGGTAGCCCTACCATTGAATGACTGAGCCATGTCTCCAGCCTATGTTTTCTCTAATATGCAATACCCAGCCAAAATCAGGGAGATGTGGGTTCAGTGACAGGCCTGTTATCAAAAAACTGATAGAAAATAATTGATGAATTTTTCACAATATCACTTGTGACACCCACAGATATGTACATATACATGGACATATACCTTCACACACACATACACCACACAAAGTGTAATGGGGTATGAATATAAGCAAAGTGTATAATGTAAAGTCATTAAAATCTCAGTGAAATACATTAAGTTGAACACTATTTTAAAATGAATTATAAATCTATTCAGCATAGAAGAAAAATAATCCTGAACCTCTAAAGTAGCACTGAGAAAGAACAGAAATTGGTACTAATAACTTAGGGCCAAAAGAGGCATTCTAGGTCACTCCAGAAATAAATGAGAATATTCACAATGATGAGAAGACCAAGTCAGTAAAAAGATGCTTATAAATATAGTCTTAAAATATGTAAGACAAAAATTGATAATACTAAAACCACACAGAGAAAGAAAAAGGGAGATTCTTACAACACACTCAATAATTGTTAGAATAATTGAATGTTGACAAATGCAAAATTCATAGATAGACAAAACTGTAATTCGTCTTCTCATAGACATAATTTTTATATAATTTGTGTCAAACACAACAAGAGCTGAGCATGCAATCTTTTTGAATAAATTATTCCACAAGTTAAAATAATGCAGATCTTAAGACAAGTTTCAATAATATGCATAAAAATTCTGCAGCTTATATGATTCAGATTTTGTTTTTATTGATTAAATATTTATGTTGAACTTAATTATGTATAAGCATACAAAATAAATTAAATGTAAGAGTTATATATATATATATATAATCAGTAGATATTTAGATTAAAACGGTGGCATCTAGATTTGAACAAATGTTAAGAGTAAACATTTTTTAAAAGCTCATTTCTGTTGCATAACTTTACTTTAATAACGAGGTGTTCAGAAGTTAATTTATAACACAAATTTTCAGAGACCTCAATTATAAAACATCTCAGTAAACACTCAAAAAAGTATAATATGCAATGTACATATTTTCAAATACAATACATTTTAAAACTACAATTCTCTAAATAAAGTTGGAGAAAATTAATTAAAAGTTCAAGCTATTAATCTAGTTGTCTATCTCTCTCTCTCTCTGTGTACACATATACATGCATGTGTTTGTGCATGAATGTTCCTGCATGTATTTCTGTGTGTACATATAAAGTTTACTTGAATATAGCTTTATACTAATTGTCTGTTGACCTCTGGATGCATTCCTGTACAAGGAAAATATTAAATAATAGAGATATGCACAAAATCATTTAGATCATAAAATATGAAATAAGTATCAATTATATAAATATAAACAATAGATCAAAATAAAATACTGTAACAAAATTTAGGGAATTGTAAATTCATACAATTTTCATTTTATGTACTAGCAAAAGATGTTTTTTCATTAATAATAAAAGTGCCAATAAAAAAATTAATTTTTCTATATATCTACAGAATTTAGACTTTCCATAAAGTTTTCTGCCTACCCAATTGAACATTGGTAAGCTATGTATATTTTCAACATGTCAAAATTTAATAAGAAAGAAAACATCACTGTCGTTGAAATTATAATTATATTATTCCTATATCGAATATATGTTTTATACATAAAACACTGATATTTTTCTTATTAAGCAAGTTAAAGTACTATCATGTCCAAATATTGTTCAGCATTTTTTTAAAAAAATATTTTACCACAATTTTTAGTTTTTAAAATAAATTGTCCATGATAGTTTGAAATTCATTAAAGAAAATAATTCTCACAATCATGAAACAGCAAGAAAGTTGATAGTAAATGATTAATTGTAGAATAAAAAATTTAGAATAAAATTTTGAGTGATCAAATCACAACAGAAAATAGCATGGTTGAGTTGTCCCTCTTTACAGCCACCTCAGATTGAGATTTTTGCGGTCAGAAATAGTTCAGTATATTAACTAACTAAATATTGTATGCTATTTAGCAATAATATTAGAGCAGTCCGTAGATGGAGTATCAATGACTAGGTAAGTTTAGAGTGCTGCTGGACCTATGGCAGGGAGGATCTGTCCAGCCACCTCTTGATCCTGACTGGAAGAGGAACTTCTAATGTAGTCTACAGCAGAAGGGTGAGAGAATGAAGCAACCCTTGTCCTTGCCATGCTTACCAACTCCTGGACATTGTGCTCAGAAGACAGGAGTGAAGATTGACATAAAGAGAACATGGAAAGGATAAAGAGACGGTAATTGGCATTGTTGCCTCATAACTCTCTATCATTTCACTTTTAAAATTCTGTTAAAAGGATCTAATGATTCTTTGTAGTTTTTTCAATTTTCCTTTAGTTATATAAAATGCTTGAGCTTGTTTTTCTAGTTTCAAATGTTATCTATGACTGGGTTAGTCATTAAGCCCTTGGGTTCCTTCCAAATGTTTGAAAAACAAAACAAAACACACTATTTTACTACTTCCACTTTCTAGATTCACTGAACTCTCAGTATTACTGCTGTATTCTTGTTTTATCTCTATGCTTTTTATAGCTTTAGATAATTTATCTTAGACAGCAAAAGTCATTCTTACCATTTCCTTTTCATCAGCTTCCATAAGTTCTCATATTTATGCATTTAAAATCAGTGACATGTACACTAATTTCTACATTTATCTAATACCAAAACCTCAACATATGCTAGATTGTTCTTTCTTATCACTGTTGGGCAGTGTAAATTCTTACTAATATTTCAGCCATAATTTCATAACTTTTATGGAGTGACTTTTATCCAGCCCTTAAGATACAGATTATATTTCATGTTTTCTGTGAGTTATACCTGACCACAGTAATCCAAAGTAATTGACACTAATTATCCTTCTGCTGACACAGGGCATCCATGGTCCCATATGTTCATAAGGTACTTATCTCAGTTCTTTAAATAGATGAAGAATGTCCCAAAGGCAGATGTTTCTTTGAACATTCTGTTTAAAAACTGAAGATAAATATAATAAAACCAATGGGTATCTGTGTGATGTTATCACTTTTATTCCTTTTTCATTGGCTATTTTGACTACAAATTTCTTAATCTGTGCTGTAGCCAGAGGAATTGACTAAAGAAATGAGTGGAGGCAAAATCTTTCTTCTCAGTCTCAGAGAGGCAGTCATTACAACCCCAATGAGCAATTTAAACCAGAAAAGAAAGTGCACTCACTATTAAGTGCCCCATACAATGAATTCAGGCTAAATGTGACTACTCTTCTTTCTCAGGTTCCTTTTTCATTTTAATAGCATTTATTAATTGTACAAAACACTGGCTTTATGACATTTTATCCGTGTATATAATATACTTTGTCATCTTTAATCCCTTGTTATTATATCTTGCTCCCCTGCTGCTCTTCCCTTCTCTGCCTTCAAGCCCCCCTCTATTTTCATTTATTATCTCTGCAGTTCTTTTTTCTTTCATCATCATAGTACATGTATACATACTTACAAATACAACTTACTGAGTCCATTTACTGATGTTCACATATATTTGGCTTTAGGGCTGACCACTTGGAGTTAGATAAAACATTAGAGGCCTCGTTCCTGGGTAAGACTGATTCACCCTCTCTCTGAAGTCATTAATTAATTCCAAAAGAAATACTGTGAAGAGAAGCCTTACCTAGTGGGGATGGCATGAGTTCTTTGGGAAGTCAGAGGTATCCATCTGGGTATGGTAGCAAATGCCTGTCACTCAACCTTTGTTAGGTTGATGCAGGATTCAGACTTTGAGACCTGCCTGTTCTAATTAGCCAGATCAATGAGAATTCAATTAGTGGTCTTAGGCCAAGGAGTCCTGCAAATCTAATCCTGTGGAATGTGTGGAAATTGACCACTGTGGAACTTAAATGCTGAGGAAGGTATGGGAATCATATTTAATGTCAAATACAGGAGGTTGCTGGGATGTAAGAAGTCAGAGATTCCATCCTTTGAACACAGACAGGAATTTGTCAATACTAATATTATTAGCATACTTGACCTCTGGCTTTCATGTATGACATTAAATTTCAATAAAATTTACTGATATTTGTTATGCCAAGTGTTTGATATAATATTTTCTTATTTGTACACCTGAAATCTGACCGTGAAAATACTTTCTGTTGGCAGTACAATGTTTTTCCTTGTTGAATGCTTAACAGTCATAAAAAGAAACGATTATGAACTTTGAGTATTGTCTGTGCATAACTGTCCAATTTGACCCAATGACTGGTTAAAGGCATTGTGCATTATCCTTCTTTTTTAAAATATAACTTTTTCTTGCCTAACAACTATACGATGCAGGTAGAGAAAGAAAATGCACTCCTCTGTTTAAATAATCGAATTCTTAAGCCACCTCAGATTCACAGAAGGGTTGCATGTGATAGAGAAGTATATATTAGAAATAAAAAGAACTAAAGCACTAAGGGATAGGAATCTTTGGGTACATTTCAGAAAAAGAAGCAGCTGGGACTTGGTGGCAAAAATCCTAGTGGAATCTATGGGTAAAATATGGTAACAAGCACTTTCAATATGTCCAAAAATATGGTCATCTTTAAACCATATGCCTCCAAGTGCTTGAGGATATTTAACAGTAAGATGTTACCATCTGAAAGACATGCTCATGAGTCGCCAGTAATAGTTCTATTTAAATGCTGACTTTTGTTTAGAATCTAAGAAATATAGCACAGTGAATGCTATTTCTCTGTTTTCAAGATTTGTTAGATTTTGGGGAGGGGGGAATGACTTCAGTATTTCATTTTCAGTGAAAGAGGGTTTGGGAGAGCTTGATATTATCTGATGCTATGGGCTGCATATGTTGGCACTGTTCTGAAAATGGTGTTAAACGTAAACACCAGAACTGATAACAGTGACACAGATGTTCTGTAGAAACATCAGCATTCAGTCATTAATATCTAACTCTGGTATTCTCCAATGGGTGCTAACATTGTTTCTCAGCAGTAAAGAGACATATTCAGATGAGAGTTTAATTAGTGAAAACAACAACAAACAAACAGCAACAGTAAAAATAAGACAAAATATCAAATAATCTCTCTATATATTTAATTTTGAAATGTCTCAGATTTTATATTTGAATGGCTTCATTTTAGAGTACCACACCTCACAAGACACAAAGAAGCCCCATTAAAGAGGTGCAAAGCATTTTGCAAGGCTGGCCCAGGTGCTCCTTTTGAGCCATTCTTTGAGGAAGGCCACCTACCAAGTGAACCAACATGGAGGACATTTTATATATTTTCTTACTCTGATTCAGACAATATCAGCCTGGGGCGGGGGGGGGGGGAGAAACAGGACTTTTAAACCAAGGGAAAGACAACTGCTAGCTTCTAACCTTTCCGGCTCTGGCCAAAATAAGATAATGACACAAGAAATGCATAATAAATTTAGCAGAGAAAGTGGCTGTGCTGTTATTAAATTTTAGTTATCAGTTTAGTTAATAGAAGATCTGCAAACCTGTTTTTTTTTTCACTTTCCCCATTTGAAAAACTAAAAGAAATTTGCATCCCCAAAATGCAACAGTGAATCTGTCATAAAGTTCCTGCAGTATGAGTGCTACTTAACAGATCCTGCAAAGGCCCTATTTGTGGCTGAGCATTAGATTTGATGAGTCACTTGGGGGACCCAGATTATTTTCTATGTTTAAGTATTTTAACACAACATTATAAACTGACTTACTATAGACTAATACAAGCTAGTATGGGTTGCTTACATCATCTGGTAACACAGAAAGTAAACAATAATGATACTGAAACCCTGCTTTCTACCTTCCATTACAATAGAAATGTAAAGTACTTTCTTACCTTAGAAGAGTAACAATGTAGATGTAGAGAAAACAGGGCCATTTTCTTTGTTAAAACTTGTATTTTGAGCTGGGCAGTGGTGGCACACGCCTTTAATCCCAGCACTTGGGAGGCAGAGGCAGGTGGATTTCTGAGTTCGAGGCCAGCCTGGTCTACAAAGTGAGTTCCAGGACAGCCGGGGCTACACAAAAAAAACTTGCATTTTTATTGCTTCACTCACTTTATTTAATGTATCTACATTGATAACAACTACTGACAGAATCTATGAGCAAGGCAAATATAGATATGGGCATTTAAACAAGTACAACAGAACAGATATAACATATGACAATTACTTTTTAAGCACAGTGGAAACAAGAGAAAGAAACAACTAGATACTAGGAAATAAAGGAAATGAGGTTTCACTGTGGAAAAAAGCAATTTAACTCTCGGAATCAGAAAAGGCGGGACCAAGAAAATACAATTAGTAGAGGAAAGAAGATTCTAACATAGGACCAGAGTGATGTTGAGCATCAAGGTTATTTTACTTTCATTCATTGTTCTAAAGAAGCTGAGAGAACTGGGCTGTACGCTGAAGGGAGATGTCAAGGTGAGAAGGGATATTGCTCCAGAAAGCTGGTAACAAACAGAAACAGAGGAGAGGCTGTGGGAAACCTTCCTACAAAACAAGGCAAGAATCCCAGAAGTCCAGAACTTTACTCTGACCTGATGCTTCAAGCTTGGCAAATCCAAAATCCTCTAAAACACTAAAGGACAGTTATAGAAACTAAAACATCTAATAGTAGACAAGACCATAGGATTAAAGAAAAGTGTACCTGCTGAGCATGTATCTCCTAAGCAGTCATAATTTCAGTGCCACTGCTTCTGATGGGCTCTAAATCCCTTTATCTACACTAGACATTAGAGTGCTTTACAACTTTTGCTGAGGGTCTGTAATTCAATCACAAACATCCTAATTCTCAAGGATTTAGAGTCTTCACTCTTATTCTTCTGGAGCTGGTTAACTGTGCTTGCCTGACCTCCTGGGTCTCACACCAACCAGGCAGAAGCTGGGGACAAATCTCACTGCAGAGCTCCTAATGTAGCTCAAGCCAGGCAGAGAGAGTTCAATAAATATTGATTGATGGTAATAGAGACAGTATCACTTATCTTAGATATGTTGTCACCATTCTCACCGGAAGCTACTGAGAGTCTGTGCTGTCAGGACAGTTTCCATGGCAGCAGAAATTAAACACCAGAAAACTTGAAGCTACACAAAAGTCATGGGCCAACAGCACACTAAACCTTGCATCATTCATGACTTCCTGTATTGTCTCAGTATAAAGAACAGACTGAGATTTCCCAATATGCCTGTGCTATGAATAGATTAACTGTATGAGGGCTAATACCATGCTTTTAATGCATTGCATTATTTCAAAGCTAAACCATGGATTCTTAGGATGAGAGGTTGTAAAACACATAGGATCTTCTCATGCTGTAGCCTAAGTCCATACACACAAGGACTTTATTGGATTTCCTATAATATTGCAGAAGATATGTCTGGCCTCTCTCAGTACACTTTTTAAAAATCTCCACAGTCTATAATAGGCAATGTAACTGGGCAGCATTTGGTATACTCAATTCTTTGAAGGGAAGTTCTGTGCTATCTAAGATCCTCTCACTAGCACCCTAGATTTAGTTTTAACTAAAGAGCTCTCTCTCTCTCTCTCTCTCTCTCTCTCTCTCTCTCTCTCTCTCTATGTGTGTGTCTGCATGTCCGGGTCTGTGTGTCACACACACATATGTTAGGGTAACATTTCTGTATACTGTGTAAAGTTTACCTTCATCAGTATTTTGTAAACATACGCTTCCATCACCTTTTGATTGGCTTAATAAAGAGCTGACAGCCAATAGTTGAAGCGGAAGAGAAAAGCTGGAACTTTCAGGCAGCAATAGGAATTATGGGAAGAATCAGACATGGGAATATTCACCTGGTGATGGAAGGAACAGGTGCAGTGACCCAGTGAGAGGTAATAGATCATGTGGCAAGATGTGGGCTATAATAGTCAGGTTACTTTAAGTTAGAAGAGCTTGCTGACAGGTAGCCTTGGTATAGTGCCTAAGCTTTTATAAATAATAATAGGTCTCTGTGTCATTACTCTGGAGCTTGAGGGTCCAGGACAGTCCAGCCACACACACACACACACACACACACACACACACACACACACACACACACACAAACACACATACCTCTTCACACTTCTGACTATTTAGCTATAGAAATAATACTTGCTTTTGACAATAGCTGTGCAGAGAAATGGACATCCATGTAATCTATAAAGTCCCTCAGATGTAAAATATGCATAAAATAAACAGTTTATTTCAGAGTACGATTCTTTCTTTTTAATCATTCTATTTCTTAAAGCATAACCTTAAAATAACAATAAAGACAAAGAAAATGCTGGAATTAGTAACCCACCAACTGCTTAGCAATTACTGTACTGAATATGTTTCTTAAGTTGTCACATTTAATAGTGAAACTCAGTTGGGTTTGTATTCCTATTCACATTTCACATATGATAAACAAATGGCATATAGTGACTTACCTAAAAAAAATCCACTAAAAGTGATCATGCAAATATGGAGATTTGAACCCCTTTTTGTCAACTGTATATGAACTACATATCTGAGAATAACACCTGCCACTCACTGAGAGTTTATCAAGGGCCAAGCCTCTGGTGTATCAATTGCATTTTATTCTTATGTAATGCTATGAATAGATATTATGTTTTGTATTACAGAGACTAAAATGAAGCTTCATGGAATAAATAACAACCAGTGACATATAATATCATGACTATTGTCAAGACAGAAAGTCCTGTGTGAATTCCAAGCCCCTCCCATTACATGCTTCTTCTGTACCACAATTCTCTATGTGTTTCCTTACACTGGGATTTATTAGATTATTAGCTTTGACCCTGTGGTCATAGACAAATTAAATATGACTAGCTGATAAGGTTTGTTAAAACTCAACAGCCTCTGGGTTTCAGTGTCATGGTAATGCTTTGAAAAGCCTGTCTGATAAAAACTATCATGAACAATTATTTATTAAAGAATTAGGGGTTGCAGACTATGACAATTAGCAAAGGCTATGAAAAATGCTTAGAATTCTCCCCAAAGAAGGAATGCAGATGGGTCTTTAGGACTTGGGAGTGGGAAACAATGTGGGGATGTGAAAAGGTTAGAGAAAGAAAGATTAATAAAAGTAAAACTATTACCTACACAGTAGATTCAGAATTATGTTTCTTTGAAAAGTGTTATGTAATATAAATATAGAATACAACATCTAGAAATTCATTATCTGACACTCTATACACAGGTTTCTATATATGAAAAACTCAAATCATTCCAGAAAACCTAGGTTTTCTATTCTTTGTGAGATGTCAAAGAATAGGGAAGGTCCTGAAAGCCTGTGGCTTTACATTTCTTGGTTTCCAGGGCAGAACTTTCATTTTCTCAAAGCTAGTTTAAATGATTCATGTATATCAAGACTTACATAAAAGACACTCTTCTTCAGCCGGTATCTTTTTCCAGCACATACCTGGTTCAACACCATCCCCAGGATCTCAGTCTTTGAAATATTTTTGTAACATAATGCATGTTTGGAGATATAGTATACACATGAGAGATAGAGAGCTCAAGTGTAACTCACTACCAGGTGATGTCACCTGCTAAGGAAGGTGGGGAGAATGTCAGAGTTTCGCTGAAATGGTCTGAGTGGCTAGAGTGGGCTGCGAGGTATACTTAGAAGGAATAAGTGAGAAGCTCTAATTCTGTCCATTCCAGACCTGGAAGGCCAACTCCCAATGGTCGTCTTATTAAAATGATATTTAGGCATGTACTTTAAACCATTTTCACTTGTGGCTTTTTTGGTGACTCATAGCTACACAAAATCCTAGATGACATCCTGGTCCTCTATACTAAAATTAACAGGACTGAATACTGTCTTGCTGTATCATGTCTGCCACTACTACTAGGTACTGTAAAATTGTGCACTGGTTTTAGATAAGAGTTTAGAATTTATATTATGTAGCATTCAAGGCTAGAGAGATTACTCAGCAGTTAAGAGCACTGACTATTCTTTCTGAGGCCCAGGTTTGATTTCCAGTACCCACATGGTGGTTCACAACAGTTTGCAACTCTACTTCCAAGGGATTCAATGCCCATTTCTGGCTTCCAAAATTACCTACACACACACACACACACACACACACACACACACACACACACACATTAATTAATAAAAAACTATGTAACAGCTTTTGCTCACACATCTCACTAGCCAATCCCAAGGACACAGTGATGTCCTTTTTTAAAAACACCATCATCAACAACAAGCAAGACACTGTAACTGAAGCAAGACTGAGAACAATTTTTACCAGGCTAATTCTGAAGAAAGTTGAGACAATGAAGACCTGTGATCAAGAAGATAGATACTTCAGACTAAACAGATTCAAATCCTTTCTATATTACTTACTGTATAAATTTGGCCAACTGACTATAGTTCTTCACCTTGTAGTTATAAAATGGGCATAATTACAACACTTGTTCACAAAGATTATCATAGGAAGTGAATAGTAAACATCAATGCTAAGAGCTGTTCCTAGTAGCTACTAAGTGCTATTAACTAAATGAGCACCTAACTAATGAAAATTAGTAATTAAAATGTCTCGGTTCAACAAAGAGCTAAGCTTAAAATTGGACAAGAGAATTCCTTCTGTAACCAGGAGGACAAAGTTGATAGGAGACCACCTTTGATGTCATTCCATCCATACAGTACTGCAGAGACTTTACACAGATCCTTCTAGATGTGAAGACAAAACTGCCACAAATTAAACCTTAGGATTTTCTACTGTCACTGCAACTGTCAGTGTAACAAAAGTCTCTATAACCAACTGGAAAAACTTGCCTGGAATAGTCCTGCAGTAAACGATTAGCCTCCCATGTTGCCTCTAGTTCATTAGTGAATAGTTTTAAATGATTATATGCAATTTTCCTGGGCATTTTATCTTTCTCTAAGTTGTCCATAAATACAACTAGAAATATCTGCATATTTTAAAATATTTTTACAGTTCTACAGGTGGAAACTGAGACTTTGCATGAGCTATGCAAATATTCTGCCTCTGAGCTAGGTAAACCTTCAGCCTCTACTAGACATTTCTAATAGTTTTTGTGGATTGTGTTCAGTTCGTTGAAGGAATATAAACATTGCAAATTTCTGTAAAAATTCCACATAGTTTTATGGATGTGAAAAGATTTTAACATTTCTCTTAATAAATGTATTTTTGAATATGCAAACAGGGACCTGAGGTCACATTTTCAGTAAGCCACAGAGACTTATGGATCAGATTTGTGGAGAAGGCCACACTTTAGTTTTTCTTTTATTTTTCCTTTTGATGTTATCTCAGTCTTTAAATGTGTTTTCTCCACTGTGAGTGGAAATACGCTGGCAGAATCGAATCTTTGTCACCAATCAGTGTACTCAAGCTCCATTTATAAATAGGATACTTGAAAGGTCCAGCTGAGAGAGCACAAAGGCTGAAGGAGGACTCATGCAGGATGAGCATCTGGCTGCTCCCTGGCTTCTAGGCTTGCAGTTTATAAACTTTCTCTCTCTGTGAGGCTTTAGCACCACACTGGGAAACTTCCAAATATAACCCCATTACAGAGCGATCTGAAGAAACTAAAGAACATCCGTGCTGATCCACAGTATAAAACGGATGACGCTCAGGATTTGTCAAAGCATTTCACCTTTGCAGCTGCTCAGCCTATAATGACAGGAGCTTAGACTTGGTTGACAGCAAGCATGCAATGAGAATCCCTAGGAAAAGTGGAGAGGAATGCCTTTTGATTATTTAAGATATATTTATAAAAGTCCTTACCATTAAGTGCCTTGGATATTCTAATTATTTTTCTTCACTGTTTTGCCAACTTAGCCTATAGAATTTGACCCTAACCATTTATTAAGTTTTTCTTTACTTACGTAAAACCCTGAAGGGCATCATGTATTTATTCTTCTTTTGAGAACACTCTACTATGTGTTGTATATCCCCATACCTAAAACCTCAGACTTGTTGAAGCTGAATAATCAGTCCTACAGCTCCTGCCCATCACTGGTAAGAGTATTGAAAGGAACGAATATTCTGCCCCTTTGATTTCATAAAGAATGTAGAGTGCAATTAAATGAAGGAATTCTTTCTTTAAAAAAAAAATCAACATTATAAGAATGACCTGAAAAGGCCTTTCCCAACTTTGTTCTAGAAACTTCTCTGGGTGCAATTTGTTCTGAAAGAGTGCTACTACCTATTCTAGCCAGAGTTCCACGAACTTTACTTTGGTAACTACAAAAGAAAAAAGAAAAGCTAAGTTCACAGAACTTCAATAGAAGCCATATTATTAAATGAAACTGGAGAAAAAGTCACTGTCATCACCAATAAAACACTGTTATGGGGACCACTGGATGCCACTGATCTGAAGGATGTTTGGCATGTGTGACACCAGATCACAACACTGTCAACATCTCCACAGATAGCTAGTCTCCAGGAAAGACAGCTTTGGGCTGTTTCACTTTCCCATTATTTCCTCTAAGCAATAAAACTGTAGGTAACAGTTGGACTAAGTTCTGACAGGAAACTCTTCATCCCAAATGAAAGCACTCAAAAAGAATTACAGTTCAATATATCAATATGAACTCATGCAACTAATACAGAAACATATGTAACTACATTCACAAATACACACATAGAGAGACATGTGGATACACAGGATAGAAAAACCACAATACTCTGTTGTTCTCTTTTTGTGAGGACCTAGAAACAATGGCAATCCAGTCACACCGAGTATGTGTATGTCTGATGCCTGTACTTTGGTTTACAAAACTGATCTTTGAAACATGTTGTGAATATATGGCTTACATCTGACAGGGAAATAAAGAGTAGTTTTTGTCTTTATCCTCTCTGTACTGACTGTTTGGAATTGATCATTAATGTCTCCAAAGGAAAGAGAAAATGTTGTTTCAAAAAAAAGGTATTAAGGTGTGATGGTTTGAATGAGACTGGCTTCTGTAGGCTCATATATTTGGCTGCTTGATCCCTAATTATTGGAACAGTTTTGGGAAGAATCAGGAGGAGTGGCATTGTTGGAGGAGGCATGGCCTAATTAGAGTATAGGTGTTACTATCATAGGCTTTAAGAATTCAAGAACCCATACCAGGTTAGATCTCTCTCCTCTTCCTCCAACTTTGAATCAGAATGTAAGCTCTTAGCTACTAATCCAATGACATGCTTGCTTGCCTGTCTACTGCCACACTTTCCACTATTGTGGTCACTGAGTCACCCTCTGAAACTATAAGCAAGACTCCAATTAAATGCTTTCTTTCTATAAACTGCCTTGTATCTCTTAACAGAAATAGAAAAGCAACTAAGACGTAAGGCTTCTTGGAAAAATGGCTGATTATAGGACTAGATTAGAGTAAAAATATACAGTATGAGGTATAGAACATCAAAAATTCCAAATATATAAAGAAATACTTAAAAATTCACAATGACCAAGGTATGTGAGAGGGCACAGGAATGCACAAAATGGCCTAAAGTTCAAAATTATTCAGCAACAAAATAAAGTCAAGCTGAATTATGACTCAAAATATAAAATTAACATTCATGAATTCATACATATATGAATAACTAATAGGAGATGTAAATAAAAATACTACCTATTGCTGAAGAAGTCCAAGTAATTATATAAGTAATTTTCCATTTGAAGCAGCTTTCCTCAGCTTAAGTGTGTGTACACAATTATTTCCTTCCTCAAATTTCAGAATTGGATGTGGGAGAAAAGTACAAATAGAACTTCAGGGCACAGAATCATGGGAAATGCTACCAGGCAGATAGATGGTCACAGTAAGGAAATGTACCATTTACTCGGAGCTATGAAAATGGTGCTTGACCACCTTTGGCTTTCACATGGAAGTAAATGTTTCTACTGGAATTGTAAGAAAAATGTCAGACAAATTCCAGCATAGGAATACTCTGTAAAATACCTGAACAATACTTATTAAAACTTCCAAGGTCATAACAAACCAGGCAAGACTGAAACAGCCAGTCAGGAAAAGACCAAGAAAAGCAAAATATCCACATACAACATTTATCCGCTAAGGACTCCTTACACACAGAATGGTCAATTACATAAAACTAAATCAGCAAAGTTTATGTTTATTTAATTATAATGTATTGATATCGGTTCATTTATGCATTACATGTACTATGTTAGTGGGGAAAAAAGTAACTAACCAGATGTGGAATGGAACTCTGAGTACTACTTTGGAATTTCCTTCTAAAGCTAAAATAATTCTAAAATATAAAATATATCTGGGGATTTAGATTTGAAGTACCTATGACATTATCAAGAGTTTTCCTATTGACTGAGCAAACTAAATACAGAAAGCCATAGCTAACTTTCAACTGTAAGATCAGAAACAATAAACAATTAGAACACCACTCCATTGGTGTGGAGAGCAGAGAAAGGACTATGACAAAACGATGAGTTGTAAGAGTTCCTGGGCGGCACCATAGAGGAACAGGTGTGGCTTTAACTAATCTAGCTGCCATGTTGACCCAAAGCACAGACAGCACAAACAACAACAAAACCCTCAAATAGTTTCAAGTGAAGAAAGATCAAAGATCATGCTGTAAAATTCCTGCTTGTTTTTCATCGTGGTTCATCACCTGTCTCCTTGTTGAATTGCTTCAGTGTTGAGACCACAGTTAGTGCTGTACTCAAGCTAGGCAACATCTCCCATGGCTCTATAGCTCCTGCCTTAACCTCAAGATGAACCATGTTCCATTAATTTACACAAGAACCAGATTGCTTGAGAGTTGGGAAGACCTCCAGTTCAGCCCTGAATTTACTACTTATTAGCTCTATTATTCTTACAAAGTTACTCCATGATAATGAATCTCAGTTTCTTAATATGAAATTGAATGTAATTTTCCCTTTACAAAGTGGATTAAAACAAACAACAAGTGTAAGTCAAGTGCCTGTCATATAATGTATTCTGTGAAATATTAGTTTTACCCCTTTTTAATGTCAATTAAGTTTACAAATTACAAATATATTTATGAATATATTCTGTGTACCACAGAAATAAAAATCAGAGGGCCGATCCAAAGGAAATAGTAACCAATCTGAAATAGTTTTCAATAGATGATAAAGCTAGAACAATCTGAGTAATGTCTTCTCATATTTACTTATTGTTTGTGTGTGTACATACACAAACATGTACACCAGTACATCTGTGTGTCAGTGAGGGGATACATTACAGAGGAGTAGGTTTTCTCCATCCACCATGTGGATCCAGTTGATCAAACTTCAGTCATCAGGCTTGGTGGCAAGTGCTTGAGTGACACTGAGTCTGAGAAATATTATCTAGCAAAATATTGGATTTTAACCCAAATTGCACACACACACACACACACACACACACACACACACACACACACACACACACATATATATATATATATATATATATATTCACTAGGATATAATTGAATAAATAGATCAAGAACAAACATTATCAAAGCAGAATTTCAAATATTATATATATACTTATCAAAGCAGAATTTCAAATATTATATATATAGTTATATAGTTATATAGTTATATAGCTATATATAACTATATATAAAGTGAATAAAATTGTTGATAATCTTCCCCAAAGTCAAACTCATTATCTATTGACTTACTATTATTTAAAGAAATATTCAAAAACTTCTGATTGTTTTATATCCTACAAAATAAACTGTGCAAAGGCCATTGATACCATTAGCTACTGAAGCACCTTTTATTGAAAACTATTTCATACAATATATTTTTATCATGTTTCCCCTTCTGCAACTCCTCCCAGATACTATCCATCCAGTTATATAGGTTTCCCTCTCTTTCTTTAGATAACAAACAAACTTCCAAGTAAAAACCATAGAAATGAATGTTTTCCAGTTTTTAGAGTAGAGTGTCCCTAGTAATTCTTATCTAGCTGCCCAAACACTCTATAAGAAGGTAGAAATCAAGGAAGGTGAACTTATAATAAATCAATATCTTTACCAGTCTCCCAAAATGAAACACTTAATGTTTCTAACTATGGGCTGTTGTGTGCTGTTAAAAAAAGCTCTCTACTTATGTTCTTTGATGGGCAAAGAGGAAGCTGAGTGAAGCTCCAGAAAGCTGTTTTTCATGAGGACATCTAGCTCCTGTCATTATCCACTTTCCCATAGACCAGGGCTTCTTGAAGAGCAGGGCAGCTGATACAGAAAGGGAGAAAGTAAGCTACTGTAGTAACACTGAATATATAAAACACCATCCTAGATGGAAGGTGCCTGGGCAGGAAGTAAGGAAGAAGCCACAGAGAAAATGCCTGCTGGAAATATATCCTGGAGTTTTCTCCCTCATTTTTATCTATTCAAACTTTCAAAAAGATATGCCTCCACAGATATGCCTTATCTGGAATATTCTGAAAGTCTAGGGACTGCATATATTATTTCTGGTTCAGATCTCAACAAAGGGAGTAGAGTAGAGACCACTTAGAAAACATTCTGCCTCAGATGCTTCATACACATCAGGTGTGTGGAGACACCTGACAATCAAAACAACAGGAAAAATGCACCACGGAATCTACTTAGCACACTAAAAATTAAAACAAAGCAGCATCATTTGAGTACACTCCTAAACTGGACTCCTGGCTCAATACAGTAAGTTTTAAAAAATTGTGCACTTTAAAAGTCAAAGACATAGAAAGTCACAGATTTAAGATAATAAAAAAAGGATTAAGATTCATTAAGAAAACAACACAGGAGTTATGTGCTGTTTGGTTTACTCTGCCCCATTTTTCTCTTTTTCTCTTGCAACAAAGATATTTTCATTTTTTAAAAAATTGTTATTTGTGTATGTATATATGTGGTGACACAAAACACATGTAGGACTTCATTGATTCAGTTCTCCCCGTCCACCTATACAGGGATTCCAAGATCAAACTTAGGTGTCAGGCTGGTCCTTGAAGTGCGGTACTTGCTGTCTGTCATATGGCCAGCCCACAAAGACCTTTGTTTAAAACATTTGGATATTTTTTCCATGTATTGAGACTATCGATCACATGCTGACATGGATTCATTATGCAACCTACTTGGATCATCAGCATCCTGTGAACAAGAAGAGGTCATGAAAACTCGAGAGGGGACCATGTAAGGAGAAAAGATTAAGGGATTAGACAGAAAGAAAGGGTAACAGAATTCACAGGACATAAAAGCAGAAGTGGGGTGGAATGGGAAAGTGACAAGCAATAGGAATGGTGGAAAGCCATGGGTCAGAAGAAGGAGGGATGGCTTTACAAATAATTTTATAGGAAGGTATATTGATAGGCTTTGGGGTGGCCAAGTCTACAGGGGGGAAGTTCTTTTATAAAGGATGATGTAAAAATCTTAGAGAGAAGGAATTCCTGACTGTCTGAGTTCATGGGTTGCCAGCTATCTTGCAAGTAGGTAGAATTCTTGCTCCCATAGTTGGCTTCATAATCATATTTAAGAGCTTAGACGGCATCAGCTGTAGCTTACACATGAAATGATGAGGATGGAAGTCCATCAGCAGTCTCCATATGCAATCAAGAACTGTGCATAGCTTTGGGCTTCAGAGACTCATCTGGTTTTTTTGCTTGTTACTACAAAATAGAGGGTCCATTCTTTTCACTCATTTGACCCATAACTCAACTTTTAAAAATATTACTTCTCATGATACATAAACTGAATACAAAAAGGAGAATAGAGGAAGGAAGGAAGGGAAGGGAGGGAGGGAGGAAGGGAAGGAAGGGACAGAGAGAGGGAAGAAAGGAAGACAGCGAAGGGAGGGATAGAAGAGTGTCTTCGTTGTTCTGTTGCTGTAAAGAGACACCATGACCAATATAACTTATAAAATAAGATATTTAAGCTGGATTGGGACTTACTTACAGTTTCAGAGATTTAGTCTATGATCATTATGGTGGGAAGCATGGCAGCAGGGAGGAAGGCTGGCTGGCTGGCTGGCTGGCTGGCATGGCTCTTGCTGGAGCAGTAGCTAAAAGATTTCATCTTATTCACAAACAAGCATGCTGTAAAAAGAACAGGAAACTGAACTTTCGAAATCTCAAAGAGAACTCCCATTGACACCTGTCCTCCAACAAGGCCAACTCTCCTAACCCTTCCCAAATAGTTATACACATTGCATTCAAATACATAGGCCTATGGGGGCCATTCTCATTTAAATCACCACAGAAGGAGAAAATGGAGGAAAGAGAGAAAAAGAGTTAATAATTCCCACCAAGTCAATCAATCTCAAATTTAGATTTTTTATAATTAGAAAGAAATTGCTTATTTGTGTGCATAATTTTGACTAAACCCAAGCTTGTTAATGCTGTAGATTTAAATATGCTTCCATGTAACCACCTTGTCTCACACTTTCCGAAGAGAAACAGATGTGTGGATTTTAAGCTTGTCAGGTATCTGAGTCTGCACAGTGTTATTACAACTGCCATGGACTCTGTCACAGCACCTGGCAGCAATGGCTGTGTTACCTAAGCAACACCTGCTCCTGAACAGAACAGCACCAAGTCCTCCCACTGCCTCTGCCTTGATTTACTCTGCCAACTCAGTTGTTCATTTTTCAGGCTGGAAGGAGACATGAAAACGTGGCCTCTGACCACAGCTGAGGCCATCACTGTCAGCGGTATGCCTGTCCTCAAATAAGCTCAGAACTCAAATTCTTTGCCCAAAACAAAAATATTAGCTGTGAGAGCAAAGCTGTCCCAGAAGCCCACCAAATATACAAATGCATGTGACAGTCTCATGCTGATTTGCCACCCCCTGGTGAATCATTTGGCAGGGAACTGTCTCCAATGTTATAATTTAATTTCCATAACCACCCACAACACACAGGGTAAGAGAAAACACAGTCCTGTATCAAAAGTTAATATGTGCCAGAAGGTCTCATTAACCTCTTGCATTGAATCTTGTCAAATGGAGGGTCTTCCTCCTTTAACAGATAAGATACTAGATTCACAGAGGTTAACATGCTAAGCAAGGTCAGCCTAGCAGAGGACAAAGCTATGTGTCCAATCAGAATTTTATACATGCTAGACCTTATTTTCTACTGACCTAAAACTTAGAGACATATGATACAGGTGCTAATATGTTGTTTTCATTAAAAAAAAAAAAAAAAAGCTAAGCTGAAAATACAAAGGTTCTATAGGGCTACAAAAATGTATAGAATCTCAACACTTTAGAATTTGGGGCTCATTGATCTCACCTTCCAGTCAGTGAGATCAAGTCTTCCAGGATAGTATAAATAAAGATTAAAGATCTCAGGAAACATACATGGGGCCCAGTGTCATGGAGATCCTTCTGCTACAAAATATACTTTCCAGTGTTTGAAAATCCTTAAACATACATATGCTGTATTTATATTTTGTGTGTATATGTTTGTATATGGTATGGGGGTGGGGGTGGTGGTGGTGGTGGTGGTGGTGGTGGTGGTGGTGGTGGTGGTGGTGGTAGTGGTGGTGATGGTGTGTGTGTGTGTGTGTGTGTGTATGTCTGTGTGTGTATGTGTGTGTTGTGTGGTGTGATATAATGTGTGTGTGTGTGTGTGTGTGTGTGTGTGTGTGTGTGTGTGTGTGTGTGTTATGGTGTGGAGTATCTGTGTGTATGTCTGTGTGGTTGGTTAGTATTTATGTGCTGTACACACACCTTTGTATGATAATATGTGCATCTGCATATTTCAAAGAAGGATGTTGGTAGGTCTAGTCTATCATTCTCTGTTATTCCCGTGAAGCTGTGAACCTAAAACAATGCTGACAACCATAAAACCCCCAGCAATCCTCCTGCCTCTGTTACACAGTGCTTGAATTATAAGCACCTGTGTGGCCATGCCTCGCTCTTGACACAGGTGCTGGGGTTCTCATGCCCACTGAGCCATGTCCCTCATTCCTTAGGTACATTTTTGAGTAAAAATTTCTTCTCTTCAATGTGTGTCTTTAACATTCTCAAGTCTTACAAAGTAAAAATTATTACGTAACTAACAGAAATCTTCTCCAATGGCAAGAGAGAAAACATGGGTTTTCCAACCCTGCCTTTGGCTCTAAAAGTGTATTTTCAAATGGCTCCCAGTGAAATGGTTTCTAATTGCATTCCTCTGGCTCCCATTGTAAGCATAATGCAGCAGCTTTGGATTCACTAACATTAAGGGGTCATAGTAAATTCCCACATATAGTTCTACATGTTATCTTTATGTTTATATAGGCTAATATTAAATTCGTCGTTTTTCTATATTTCAATCATGCTGCATTTTAAAGTCAGAATGATTTAGAGTAAAAATCTTGGTCTCGTATAAATGGCTAATTAGTTAGAGCACCACACTCTGGTTTATATTCTAGCCAACACATGGGAGTTAACTGCTTCCCTGTTACTACCAGGACTGAGCATTTTGCAAGCGAGTTATTCTTTAACAACATAATCCCTGATGATCAAAATGAAAGTTTTGACAATTCTATTTCTCAGACATTACTAGTTTTATCTAATGAATGTCAACAATAGCACCACAAACCAATTACTATTCCCTCCCATCCAACAGTCAGTAAAGATAAAGGATCTCAAACTCACAAAACCGCTCTGTGTAGCCAAAAGATATAGTCCATATATGTCTCATTATAAAACCTTAGTGACCCATCTTATTGGACACTATTCTATAACTTTTACAATTTCACATATTTGTCAACTATAATTTTAATCATTACTAACAACCATAGAGAATTAAAGTCAGTGTAAAAAGGAAGTGATGATCTCCCTGAATGGAAAAACAAAGAAGCAAAATCTTTACATGACAGAGAACTAAAGTAGAAATGAATCCATCCAAAATTCAACTACTACATCTCATTTTGTTTTTCTACTTGCAATGAGAAAACACCAGCTGTCCTGAACAAATGCTTTATAGAAATTTATTTCAATCTGTACTTATTCCATTGCTTATAAAATAATTTCATAAATTATCTTATAAATCATATAAACATAAAATGATCATGACAAAAATAATGTCACAATCTTATTCTGATTTATTTTAATAACTTTATGTTTTAGTTCAATGATTATCATTTCTTTCATCATTAAATATTACAAATGTGTATTTATTAACTTTGGTGGTATGTATGAGAAAGGTCTCCATAGGTTCCTATATTTGAATGTTTGTTTTCCAGTTGGTGGACTGCTTAGGAAGGACTAGGGGCTGTGGTCTTAGAGGAGCTGTATCACTGGGGATGAGCTTTGAGGTTTCAAAAGCCCAAGCCAGGCTCAGTACCTTTCTGTCTTCATCCTGTGAATCAGATGTAAGCTCTCAGACACTGCCCTAGCACCATGTCTACCAGCCTGCCTACCTGGCTGCCTCCCTGCCTGCCTGCCTGCCACCATGCTCCACAGGATGGTCATTGACCAATCCACTGAAACTGTAAGCAAGCCCCCAAGAAAATGCTTCCTTTTATAAGCTATCTTGGCCATGCTGTTTTATCAGAGCAATAAGAAGAGTAAGATATCCCTTACTGAAATTTTGTCAGATTTATTATTAATCCACTGATTCATATTTTCAGAATACTTCCTTCCTTCCTTCCTTCCTTCCTTCCTTCCATCCTTCCTTCCTTCCTTTCTTCCTTCCTTCCTTCCTTCTTTCCTCCTTCCCTCCCTCCCTCCTTCTCTCCTTTTCTCCCTTCCTCCCCCCCTCCTTTCCTTCCTTCTCCCTCTCTTCCTTTTATAGAAAGCACATTAAATGACTACTATATGTTATATAATATGTTTGATTCTGGGTAAACACATAAATAAAAGAAATGGTGTTTTACAGATTCATGCGGCAGAGTCATGAGAGCAAGGTAAGCATAGCAATATGACACACACTGAATAAAAATGTGTACAAAGTGATACACAAGGGAAGTGCGTAATTTGGTGACAGGTCCATGATGCTTCTATTTGAGCAAAGCTGTTGAATGAAGAAGTACCACTGCCCAAAGGGGAACATCAGGAAAATGACAACTCAGAGCCAAAAATCTGAACAAAATAAAGACGTAAAAATCTTGGGGCCAGTGAGATGGCTTGATGAGTAAATGTGCTTGCTGCCAAGCCTGACAACCTGAGTTTGATCCCAGTGACACACATACTGAGAGTAGGGAACTGATTGTCTCTGACCCCCACACATGTTCCATGGTATTTGCACACCAACCTTTGTATGCACATAAAATTAATAAATAAAAAAATACTTAAAATTTAAGTCTGAACCATCATCTAAAGATGAGTCATAACAGTCAGTGATGTAAAGGATTTAATGATTAATGTTAAATGTCTAGTACTTTGTCTTTGGATCCTAAAAAGCTAGTGAAGGATTTTAACAAGATATATCTTCTAGAGAAAGAATCAAAACAGACTAATACAAAACAAAATTAGACACACAGAGAGACGGAGAAACAGAGAAACAGAGAGACAGAGACAGAGACAGAGAGGCAGAGGCAGAGGCAGAGGCAGAGGCAGAGGCAGAGGCAGAGGCAGAGGCAGAGGCAGAGGCAGAGGCAGAGGCAGAGGCAGAAGAAGAAGCAGAAGCAGAGGCAGAGAGACAGAGCGAGGCAAAGAGAAGCACAAACCAGGGATGATGGCCCACACTATTAATCCCAGCACTGCAGAGTGGATTATCAGGAGTTCAAGATCTTCCTTAGCTACATGGTGAGTTTGAGTTACATGAGAGCCTATATAAATAAAGTAAAACAAACAAACACAGAAAAAAATTGAGAGAAAGGAAAACAGTTAAGAGGATCAATTAGGAAAGTTTATTATATCAGTTAAGAAATAATGGGAATTAGATTTATCAAATTAGCTGCTAGAACCTCATAGATGAGAGCATGTCCTTTAAGTAATTAGTAAACCTCATTTACTAGACTCAGACTTGGGTTAACTATTTGATGCTTTGCTGTTCCATTGTGCTCTGCGTTAATTTGAAAATGGAGAAGACAGTAGTGATGTGGTAAGTCATTAAGATAGATCCTACTCAAGGAATCTCAGCAATTGAGAATATATAATTATTAAGATTATCCTTTGAGATTAAAATGAGTGCAAACCAATTCACACATTGATTTTGAAAGGTTTTCATTATTCCACAAAACTGTCTAGATTGCTTGATACATTTAGTTCTCAGGAAATTACAGAGTAATATATCTGTTGCTCTCAAAACCATCAAGTAAGAAGAGATAATCCAGTAAAAGTTAAGAGAGGCACATGATTAAGTCTAGCCCTGATATATGCCCTGCCACTTAGAGGCAAGAATAAAAGGAGTAAACAACACAGCGGCCTCAAGAAATGAGAATAGACACTGGAAACAAAATATAAGTCAAAAGGGAGTTGAAGGGCAATGGGCACAGGACTATATGTGAGGAGACACCCAGACAGTCACTGGCATGCTGAGAGAATAGCACAAGCATAATAGATTCACATTAGCCAAAGTGTTCAATTGATTGTTGGTGTAAAACATCAGTGAATTGTAGGAACTATAGCAAACATTCTTATAAAACATAGCTAAGGAAAGCATGGTGCTTCTGAAGTAGGAAGTTAAAATAGGAACTGGGAAGGAGACAGTGCGGGAAAGAGCAAACGTTTTGGGGAAGGGAGGAGAGAGGAAAGGTTAGCACATAGTTGGAGGGATGAGGATTCAAGATACAAATAGAGATGACAACTGCAAACGAAGAAAGGTCTGTATACACTGGATAAAGAAACAGTGATTTAAAGAAAAATGTACCAACATAGTGAAATGGATGGACTCATAAAGGAGAACACACCAGTCCTCCTTGAGGATAAAAAGAGTAAGAGTCATTTTGGAGTCATATTCAGAATTTTTAAGCATAAGGTGCATCCTGTGTAGGAAAAAGAAAATGCAATAGCTGTCTATACTTAACCAGATTAACAATGGAAACGTTTGTACACATATAAACCAAATGAGCACCTGTACTGTTGCATAGATTTTTCTAGTTACATGTGACACAGGAATATAACAATATGTACTTTGCATTTTAACCTTATTTATCTCTGGAAGTAAGTAGAAATCTGATTTTCATATATTCATTTGATTTAATATCTTAAATAGACCTCACAACCTTTCATGCTTCAATAGCTAGCTTTACAAAGAGAATCAAATGGAATATATTTCCCTAGGTCTTGGCTCTCAGATATGCTTGTAAACACCCTGTGAGAGATTGATGCCAGGGCATGGAAAAGAAAGGGAAGCTCAGATTTCTTAACTGTTACTTGTGCATATAAATGATTGTTGAAATTTATTCTCTGGGAGATTTGTTCTGCCATCTGTGATGGCTTCTGGAATTTGGAGTTACACTCCTGTTCCCAAGTTATGGTGGTTCCAGCAGGCTAGAGATAAGGCCATCTGTAAATTAATAATTGTCATCCTTCTGTGTTATTTCTGTTCAATATTTGCTGTCATATCAATTAGCTGATTCAGAGACTCTCACTTTATTAAATATAGACTTTTGCAGATAATTTTGCATATTACTCAATATTTTTGCCAGCACCTACAAAAACAAATGTTCTATTTCTAATAGTGTGCTTGTTATAACTGTCTTAGCTGGGCCAGCCACACTTTTCTCTGTTTAATTTCACTGAAGAGTTTAAATGTAATTGGAGGGATTACGTATTATGCTCTTTCTAGATTTTTTTAAACTTATTTTCCACAATGATGAGACATTAACTATTTTTGTCACCAGGTGAAAGAGGTTTTTTTAACCAACTCAACTTAAAAATAACTAATTGTCTGGTATTCTTTTTATCTTTTATGGAGAACGATTTGGCCTGCAATTTTTCTGTACTCTTATACATGAAGCTAATAAAATTGTTTATATTTGGAGAGACGGCTCATAAAATCAATCTCTACTGAGCTTTTTGCACAGAGTAGGTGCTAAATATATTCTGAAAAGGTGACTAAAAACCCATTATAAAATAATATGCAATTATCAACAAATTAAATATTAATGGCATGGTGTACAGGGAAAAGAAAACTATACTTAGAATAAACTTATACCCATAATTTAATATGCATACTTGTATTTTCTTCTGTTCTATATTATCCAGCTGTTAATTCAAAAATTCTTTTAAGGATTTAAAATTTTCAGAGCAACAGGAAACATAAACGTGTTCCATTTGTTCATACACAGATGAGACCAGCCCTTTAAACCATAGCTATCTTCCTCATCTTCTTTGCACAGCAAATAATTAAGGTTACTTCAACTTCACTGTCTTTTTTGATGGTATATGAATAATGGGAAGAATTCTTGTCAATAAAAGATACTGCATCAACACTGAACCTCATGTGTCTGCAGGCTTTCTGATGAGATTTGAGAATGTGTGTTCTTGGTATGCAGCCTCACCGATTTCACAACAGACAGGACTGGTGCTCTAGCATCAGTTTGTTCACACCTACCAGTGTCTTCTTGAATGGCTAAGAAAGAAAATGTATTAAAAGATCAGATTTCTCAGAAGATAGACACTTGTTTTTAATTATTGGATATTTTCTTTATTTTCAAATGTTATCCTCTTTCCAGCCCCCCCCCCAGAAACTCTCTATCCCATTCCCCCACTCCCTGCTTCCATGAGAGGGTACTCCCCTACCCACCCATTCCCACCTCCCTGCCCTGGCATTCCCCTACACTGGGCCATCGAGCCTTCACAGGACCAAGAGCCTGTCTTCCCATTGATGCCTGACAAGGCCATCCTCTGCTACATATATGGCTAGATCCATGGGTCCTTCCATGTGTACTCTTTGGTTGGTGATTTAGACCCTGGGAGCTCTGGGGAGGTCTGGTTGGTTGATATTGTTGTTCTTCCTATGGGGTTGACATCCCCATCAGCTCCTTCAGTCCTTTCTCTAACTCCTCCATTGAGGACTCTGTGCTCAGTCCAATGATTGGCTAAGAGCATTCACCTCTGTATTTGTCAGGCTCTGACAGAGCCTCTCAGGAGACAGCTATATCAGACTACTATCAGCAAGCATTTCTTGGCATCCACAATAGTGTCTGGGTTTGGTGAGTGTGCATGCACCATTTTCAAGAGATACAACCACAAAGATGGAAGGGAATTTTGACAGTCATTGAAATAAAAAGAGGTAAAAATAGCAAGAAAGATGTAGAACATTTAAGCATTAAACATCAATAAATTTCAAATGAATGAAATAATTCTCTAAAATGTCAGTGGTAGTTAATCTAGAAATAAATAAGAGAAGGAAAATTAGAAAACTTAGAATTACCTAGAAATTATGAAATGTATTTAAAATTACCAATAGAGTTAGAAGTTATCAAACTGAAATTTCTAAAATATCTTAATCAAAAGATAAAGTTATGGGAGAATATTTCAAAATAATTTTCAAATATCAATGTATGTAAGACACAACTACTGCTGCCTTCAGGTAAATGTTTGTGGAATTTAAGAGTGGAAAGAAACCAGAAAATTAACCAAAAATCAATTTCAAGAAGATAGAATAGGATAGAAAAGAGTAATATAACGTTGTCAAATTAAGGAAAGAAATTAATGAAATGAATGTAAGAAAATAGTAACCAGCCATCAGTAGCTACATTATTAACAAGCATTTTGTAAACTGTTCAAGAAAAAAGTGTAAAGGCAGGAGTCACAAATACTCAACACAAAAGTAAAAAAAAAAAAAATCTCTAGAATTAGAAATATAACTAAAATTTTATGTGTGTGCTCATATGTGAATTTATGAAAAGATTATAAATATATTTTAAATGTAGAAAAATATGGAAAAATACATAGTAAACCACATTTTGGCTCTAGGAAAAAAAACAGAAAAAATCATAGTTCTTATATTTAGTGAAAGCTTTTACACAAAGAAAACTCCAGATATTGAAGACTCTGCCTTGAATTCTCTCAAGTACTAAAAGACCAAAATATGGAAGAGAATGCCAGTGTTTGACTTCCTCGTTCAGGTGATGTTAATCAGTATTATCACTTCTAGACCCATCCACTTACCTGCAAATTTCATTACTTCATTTTTCTTTATGGCAAAATAATATTCCAGTGTGTACATGTACCACATTTTCCTTATTTGTTCTTTATTAAGAGGGTGGTAGATGAGGAAATGTAGCAGCAGAAGGTTGAAACCAAATAAGTATACATGAGAAAGATATAAGGAAACTTACAATCTTCCAATCAAGAAGTAAAATTGATTGGAAGATCTAGTTAAATACCAGTAAGACAAAAGTAGAGGGAGTGGATCTTTGGACTAGGAAGATTGAAAAAAGGGAGTTTGAAACAGATGTATCCTGCATGGATGGTCAATGCTGCTCCAAGATGACATAGATCATTAAATAAAATCTCACTCCATGTTCTCTCTCCCTCTCACTCCATCTTCCCCAGACCAGAATCCTCCTATTACCTCCCCAAACCCTCCTCCACCCAGTTCCCTCATTCCATCCACCCAGATGTCTATATTATTTTCTGTAATCAGTGAGATAAGGTTGACCTTAGCTAAGATGCTGAGCAATAGGGGATATGGAACCTGAAATTGTCACCTTCTAGAACCAGGCAAGACTTCCAATGGAGGGATAGGGACACCAACTCACCCATAAAACCTTCTACCATAATTTGTCCTGTCTATAAGATGAGTAGGGATAAAGATGGAGCAGAGACTGAGGGAATGGCCAACCACTGACTGGCCTAACTTGAGATCCATGCCATGAGAGAGCCCATTCCTGACACTATTAATGATATTCTACAGTTGTAGACAGGATACTTGCAGATAGGAGTCTATCATAACTGTCATCTGAGAGACTTCACCCAGCAACTGATGGAAACAGATGCAGAGGCTCACAGCCAAACATTAGTCAAGCTCTGAGAATCTTATGGAAGAGGGGAAGGAAGAATTGAAGGAGCCAGAGAAGTCAAGAACACCATAAGAAAACCTACAGAATCAACTAATCAGGGTGCACAGGAGTTCCCAGAGACTGAATCACAAAAGAGCATACAGGAGACATACCTAGGCCCCATACAAGTATGTAAAGACTTGTAACTTGGTCTTCATGTGAGTCACTGAACAGAAGGAGAAGGGGCTGTCTCTGACTCTGCTGCTTGCCTTTGGATCCCTTTCCCCTAACTGGGCTACCTTGTCTATCCATAATAGGAGAAGATGATCCTAGTCCTATTGCAACTTGATATGCCAAAGCTGGTTGATATCAATGGGAGGCCTCCCCTTCTCTAAAGAAAAAGGGAGAAATATATAGGTAGAAGAAGGGTGGGACTGGAAGAAAAGGAGAGAGGGAAGCTAAGATCAGGATGTAAAGTAAATACATTAACTAATAAAAGAAGAAATACAAAATAAAATAAAGTAAAATCTCAGTGCCAGACAAAGGATGTGCCCTATGAGCAAATGGTCCAAGAGGCCCCAGGGCTCTGCAAAACAACATAGGCTATTGCCACTGCTCTTCCTTGTCCACCGCAACTAGATAATAAGGCCTTATTGCTGAAGACACTACCCACTTTTGGATAGAAGACATAGAGAACTTAACCCCCAATGACCAGAAATGCTCTCTCAGCTGGCTAACTTACAGAATGTGAGAAGGTGTTATGCATATGCATACCTGAAGTAGCTCTCAGCCAGATTCCCTAAGAACATATCTGATCATTGCTGCAGTGACTGCATCTAATATTAGCTCTCTGCCTCTGTTTCCAGAAAATCTTTTTTGTGCCTCTCTGACTCTATTTTTGGCATTCTGCAACCTAACTGCATACCTTTGTGGAGAGAGACTACTGTGTGATATGTGGTGTGTGATCTGAATGTTAATATTTTTAACTATGATTGAAATTAAACAACCTGTTTGCCAATGACCAGGCATCAAGGGAAATCAGGACTCCTTGGCAAAAGGGGACCAAGAAGCTTGTAAATTTATGGCTATTCAAAAATTTTCACATTGCAGAAGGTCAACAAAGAAGCATAAATGTATTACTGAGGTGTATATAATAAAGACTGAAAATGAAAATACACCAAAGCCGAAGTAGTTTGGGGTTTTTGTTTGTTTATTTTCTTGCCTGGAAAATTTATTTCTATATCCATTAAATCAATGTCATCAACAAAATAAAGAAAAAAATGTCATAACTATCTCAATATTTGTATCAAAACATATGACAAAACTGATTCTTTTGTGCTTTTCTTTTAAAATTATTCATAAACTAAGAATAAAAGAGTATAGCCCAAATTTTATACTAATTGTTATCTCCCGACCATGAAAATAAGTATCAGTAGAAGATTACAAAGATTCCCCATTATCATAAATGACTAATATTAGAGTGATAAATATAATTAAAATACATAATTTGCATGCATGAAAATGTGACATTGACACTCATTACTTTGTATAATTAACATATTCTATTCAAATATTTTAGAAGACAATTAGGTCATAATCAGTAATCCGTGGGTTATAGATACCTTTAGTCATTATTTTATATGTGTATATATAAATCAGACTTTGGTAAAGATAAACATTCACTGATTTTTAAAAATATTTCTCTGATGAAAAATTTTTAAACTATGAGTTTTTACAGATATTTATACTAATTCATGATGGAATTGTATTCTTAAATGTTTGAGAACTGAGTACATTTTAGTAAATTCTTAACAAAACTGATACTCAAAAATTCCTAAAAGCCAAAAATGTGTGCTCCTTTTCATATTTGTTCCTGAAAATCCTCAAGATTTTAGAGGTGTCCAGTTTTCCCCCAGAGAAAAAAGTATATCCTCTAGTTCCTGAAAATCATAGCTAGAGAGTCCCCTTGTCCTGGATTATTTAGCAATCTCTAATATTTTTAGAGAAAAATTAATGTGTTTATTGAAATACCATGAGAAAGATTTTACCGAGACAGCTGTGAAGGACACACAGACACACGGACACAGACACATGAGCCACAACAATGGTGTGTTCAATTTCAGATACACAATAAACAAGTTGGAACGTAAAACCAAAGAGTGGTGTAGGGATAGGTGCATGAAAAATTGTGCAAAGGAATAATATGAGAAAGCAGATTTGAGTAAACTAACCTAAAGGACCTCAGCTGAAGATCAGCTAGGGCGGTTAGACATCACAGGAGGCTTGGAGGAATTCCTGCTGGGTAAGGCTGGTTCTCAGACATTAAATTCCTGTAAGGGCCCAGAAAAGCCTAAGGGAAAGTTAAGACTAGTTTATTAAGATTTGATCCAAAGAGTACACATGGAGAGATTCCCTGATTCCAACGGCATACTTAGCAGAGGAATGCCTTTTCTGGCATCAATGGGAGGGGAGACCGTTGGTCTTGTAGAGGCTAGATGTTCCAGTGTAGGGGAATGCTAAGACAGTGAGGCAGGAGAACACCCTCACAGAGGCAGGGGAAGGGGAGATGGGATAGGGGGTTTGTGGAGGGGAAACCAGGAAGGGGTACAACATTTGAAATGTAAATAAATAAAATAACCAAATATATATATATATATATATATATATATATATATATATATATATATATATATATATATAGTTCATTAAAAAAATGTGAAATGGAAAGGTGTATGTGTATGAAGAGATTCAGCATTGTAAGGTGAGCTGACTCTGAAGGCTTTCTGTCCCCTGTGATAACCTCCGTATTTCGCTTCCTTTGAACCAGAATTTAATTCTTGAGAATGTGCTTTACAAGGGAGAAGGGCCAAAACAAACAGACAAACAAACAGGGAGTTTCAATATAGACCTGTATTCAATTCCACTCAGCCTCAACCTTTCTTTTTTTTTTTTTTTCTCTTCTTTTTTTCTTTTTGCATAAAGGACCCAAAAGTCTGTTAGGAAGTTTGTTAACAAGGAATCTTTGCAAATATTAACTCTGTGGTTGGTATAGAAAACTGACAATGTTTTGTTTGAGACATTTCCCCATATTTCTACCAATGTTACTTGTCTGACATGGTGGAGGATTACATTTGTGATTCCAATTGTTTATTGAGTATATGGAGGAGGTGAGTTCTTATTTCCCTTACTTTCTGGCTCCCTTCCTCAAAATTGCTTGAAGAGTTTTGTTTGAGGCCAGGAACACTGCAGAGCAATATCTTCTCAGGCCATGTGGGGCCTCTATGTCTGCTTGTTCTTCATACCTTCCCTCTGATTATTTTTCTCACTGAGAATGGCATTTTATACCTAGAGCCATCACTAACCATTGAAAACCAATCCTCTGATTTTAACTGTTGTGTTTTAGTGACACAGCTATGTTGAAATCACAAATAATAATCATCTCTTTCAAAAATGCCATGTGTCTGTCTAGAGTAGATCATATCATGTCATGAAATTCACAGGCAAATGGATAGAACTAGAAAATATCATTCTGAATGAGGTAACTAGTCACAAAAGAACACACACATGGTGTGTACTCACTGATAAGTGGATATTAGGCAAAAAGCTCAGAATACCCATGATACAACTCACAGACCATATGAAGCTCAGAAGAAGGAAGAATAAAGTGTGAATGCTTCAGTTCTACTTAGAAGAGAGAACAAAATAATCATGGGAGGTAAGGGGAGAAAGGGACTTGGGATGGAGAGAGGAGGGGGAGGGCAAAAGGGAGACAGGATCAGGTGTAGAAGGAGATGGGGGAGATATACAGAAGGTCAGAATATTGAACAGAGGTGTGTAGCAGTGGGGTAATGGGGAGCTAGGGGTAGCCATCAGAAAGTCCCAGTTGCCAAGAAAGCAAGAGGCCTCCAGGACCCAACAGGGATGAAATTAGCTGAAATACCGAGCAAAGGGCAGAGAGAACCTGAAGAGACCATATTCAGAGGTTAGGCACAGCACCCGGCTGAGGGATGGGACCACTCACCCATCTCAAAATTATTAACCCCAGATTGCTCCTGTCTAAAAGAAATGCAGCAACAAAGAGTAGAGTGAGCAGAGACGGAAGGAAAGGCTATCCAGAGACTGCCCCACCTGGGGATCCATCCCATATGCAGACATCAAACCCAGACACTCTTGTTGATGTCAAGAAGTGCTTGCTGACAGGAGCCTGATATAGCTGTCCTCTATCTTTGAAACAATGGATGTTGGTGTGATATTTCTCGTTATACTATGGTCACAACACAGTGACAAACACTGCAAAAAAAGAAAAGTATGAAAATTACTCTTAAAATCCTCCTTTTCTCCTTTCCCTTTTCCTTTTCTTTTTTTTTTCTTCATTTTTAGCATAATATATTCTTAATAATTCAGACTCTTTTTTCATATAACTTGGTTATTTCCCTTTGAAGAATGAATGAAGAGATAAACATTTTCATCCTAAGCAGTGACTTCAGGGGTTTCTCCTGTGTACTGTATCAATTTGGCAATCCTTTAAAAGATTCATCTGGAAAAAAACATTTCTACCCATAGAGCACATTGATCTGTGAAATGCACATAACTAAAGGCCTAGTGAAATTGAAGCAAAATACTATAAAATAAGTTTTCTTTAGGATTAATTCTGCTTTTCCTAAGTTACATTCGTTCATGACTTTAGGACAAAATCTACTCTGTATTCAAGCTACTGACTGTCAATGCCAAATGAGATTTTATTGAATTTGATAGTGATTTATTTCTCCAAGAAAGTAGCCATTAAAAAAAATTCTGTAAGTACTATTAATCATTTTATTACCAACAATAAATGTCTCTTTATTCTAGATGCAATGACTCTAGATATATAAAAGGTAATTGAATTTTACAATTATGTCCTTTAGGGCACAAGAATAGTAAATCTCAATGTATGAGCCAGAAGAAAAACCATTTTCATCTATTTTGGAATGTAAATGTTTTATTAAAATATTCATTAAAGGTTTTCACAGTCATTGTAACTTGTTCCTTGGAGTTAAATGTTAATGCTGAAGAATTGTGAGCATTGCTGATTATTTATATATTTTAAAATATAAAAATTAACCTTACAAAATTTCCTTAAAGGGTCTGTGACATTCAGTGGGGCAGTGGTTCTTCAATGAGATTAGCTGTTTGTATTATGAATATAATTCAAAATATATATTAGTTCAGGCTTCTAAATAAGAAATAACTGCTATACTAAGAGTGTTTGAATGTATTCAATTCCATCTCTCTCACAACTGTCTTTAGCCAGGAAAATTCATGGGACATTCCTTCCAGGGCAAAACCAAACCTGTCCACAGACTATATATGTGATGCTACTTACATTGGTTCAGGCATTAAACCAACCACCGATGCTAACATTGATTTGAGGGTGATCTCACCAAAACCCAAAGGAGAAAAGTATTTTTTTCTTGCCCACAATATTTCCATTAATCAGCATTGGGAACATGATTATTTTGTTTTATATATTATCAAATGCCTCACAGGAAAATTCCATAGGGAAAAAAATGAAAGAATCACATGTGGAATACCCTTAGTTCACATAGCTCATTGGCTTACAATGAATGTCCTGCAGCCTCTAAGGAACCTCAAGTTTATTAGATGGAAGTTATGTTCGTCAGATAAAAGGACATTATTTTTTGTTTTCCCTGGATAAATATGTGTATTGAAGATACAAAGAAAATGATGGGTTCTTCAGTACTTAGTATACATTACAGCACCAAGCTATGGTAATATGTAGCTGGCTTTGTTTTTAACTATAAGTAGCCCTGGTGGAGAAAAATGGTTTCACTCATAAATGTTCTTGATTAAAAAGTAAAAAAAAATTAATTAAACTGAATACACCAGAATATATGTGTGTTTAATATCTTGTAGAATGAAATGGAACAAATACAAAGTACTTCAGAATTATATCAAAGTACAATAACTATCTCAAAGAAAATGATTTATTCTGTTGTTTAAAATGTGAACTGAATTTGACTTTTAATTATGGAATAGTATTTTTACTTGTGAAAATAAGTTAGGGGTGATAGAGATTTCTCAGTAATAGAATACACATCCTGTGTGACCATAAGCACCTACAAAAGGAAGGGAAGAGGGAAGAAAAGAAGAAAGGATGGGGAAATAAAAATTTGAATAAACTTGTTTATCAGAGATGAATATTTGGCAATAATTTTCTCAAAAATTTAGTGAATTTGTCACTTTCACAACTTTAATCATTGTTCATTTTTACATCAAAAGGTTTTAGGAAGGGGATCAAGATTTGAGAACAGTTGAGAGTGTGGGCTTGTAGAGGATCCAAGTTTAGTTCCCAGCTCCTATGGTGAGAAGCAGACAACCATGTATAGCTCCAGCTCTAGGGTACCCAACACTTCTGTGTTCCACAAACAACTGCAATTACATGCATAGGCCCCCACACACAATTAATTAAAAATAAATATTTATAATATTTATAATAAATAACTTATAGGGAAGCCAGAACATGTGCCAAGACTTTGGAGCATCTACTGGTTTTGCTTTAAAGTCCAATGAGTCAGAGACTTTGCCCCCCACCCTGGGTCTACCTATGCTGCCAGTAATCATGCTGAGACTCCTATCCAAAAGCCAGTCTCTGCTCAGGTTTTATATTCCTCTATAGCTGGCTATCACTTATCTACATAATATCTATCTAAGGTCAATGTATCAGGTCACCTGGGTCATCACAATTTGTGCTTTTTCATTTCTTTTCTTCTTTACCTTTCTCCATATGACTTTCTTTTTGTTCTCCCTTCCCAAGAACATGGCCTGTGGTCATATGCAGGTTCTCTGCGATTTACCCTCCAAGAAATGAAACTATTGTACATTATCTGACGGCATACTATTACTTGTCTCCTTTCAGTTTACTTTCAGTGAAAATTCCCACATTTACCATTTTTTTAAAATTCTTTGCTTTCCCTCTAATATTGCTCTTTCTATGTACATCCTTCTTCTCAAGTACCTATTTATAATTTTAATATAAATAACTAATTCTGTGATTCTATTTTTGCTGTTCTTTTACTTAATTTTTTGTTCATTCATACCCACTCTCCTAGTTAGCTTCAACTTGATACAGTCTAGAATCATCCTAGAAGAGAATCTCAGTAGAGGAGTTCTTCAGGTCATATTGGCTGTGGGCATGTCTGTTGGGGATTGTTTTGATTGTTAATGGAGGGCCTAGCCTACTGTAAGGAGCACCATTCTGTGTTGCATAAGAAAGCTAGCTTACATAAGACTACAAATAAGCCAAGAATGGACTTCTATGGTTTCTACTTCAAGTTTCTACTTGACTTCTCCTGCCCTGACTCCTCTCAATGATGAATTGTGACTTGAAAGTATAAGCCAAATAATCCTTTCCTCCCCTCAGTTACTTGTGGCCTGAGTGTTTTACACAGCAACAGAGATGAAACTAGAGCCCCCATGATGGCTATTAGATTGACATACATTATACTATATGTGTTCTTTATTCCCTAAAACAATGGACACACAATGAGTAAGTGTACTGTGGTGGTGGATGTACTGCTGAATCATGATTACTATTGCAGAGAACTCTCAATTCATATGGAAGCTCTGGGAACTGAGCATGCTGCTCTCAATACCAGTCTAAAAGAGGAAAATATCACATACTACAAACATCCCCACTGAAAGAAAAAAATTTCACTGATTAATAAAAAAATTAAAAAATAAAAACATAAAAAACCAAACAAACAAACAAAAAACTCTTCTAATCCTAGATGTAGAGATCTCAACAAGTAATATATATTTATAAAAAAAAAAGATAACATACTCTTTCAAAAAATTTGAATCCAATAAGCCCAATGAGAACGACTTGCGTGAAAGTTTAGTAAGGAAATTTAAAGAAAAATTATACCTTTAAGGAAGTCAATAAAGATGCAAATAAGCTCTTGAATGAATTCTCAAAGAATACTAATAGCTAAATGAAAAGAGGAAGTATATTCATGATGTTCATGGAAGTAGAATTGAATAAAAAGATAGAAATACTGAAGAAAAACAAAGCAGAAAGGATAAAAGTGAAAACTTCAATAAATGACATAAAAAGTTCAGTAGAATGCTCCACCAATAGAATAGATCAGAGGACAGAATGTCACGGCTTGAAGACAAGTTAGAGGAGCTGGATTATCTTGTGAAAAATCAATACTATTTGTTTTAAGCATAAATGGGAAGTATATAAGATTTTGGGGACAAACTAAAAGACAAGGTCTATAAGTAGGAGGGAGAAATGTTTAAATTGACAAATACTTTCAATGAAAAATCATAGGAGGATTTTTCCAAAATCTAGGGAAGGAAGTGTCCATCTAAATACTGAAGGCACACAAAACACAAAATAGGCATGACCCACATCATATACTAATTAAAACACTGAATATACAAGAAAAACTAAAGTGTACTGAAAGCCACAAGGAAGAATTCCTACAGAGGTGGGCCTAACAGAAAAATAGCTAGTATTTCGATAGAAACCTTTAAAGCTAAAATGGCCTATTTGAAAAGATATACTATGGGCTCTGCAAGACTGTGACTGCTAATCCAGGCCAATGTACCCTGCAAAGCTATCTATCATAATTGAATTAAGACGAAAATACATCCATAGAAGTAATAGGGCAAAGAAATTTATGACAAAAGCCAGTTCTACAGAGGACAACAGAAGGCATCCTTCAGGCTGAGTAGAAAGGTAAATAATGCTAACACAGTTATCAAGAAAAAGCAGAGTAAGAAACATAAAGATTATAAAACTGACAGGAATCAATAGGCACCTTTGAATGAGAACACTGAACATTAATGGTTTCAATTCACCCATTGAAGGGGTTTGCAACCCCATAGGAAGAACATTAATATCAACCAACCAGACCCCCCAGAGCTCCCAAAGACTAAACCACCAACCAGAGTACACATGGAGGAACCCATGGTTCCAACTGCATATGTAGGAGAGGATGGCCCTGTTGGACATCAATGGGAGGAGAGGCCCTTGGTCCTGGGAAGGCTCGATGCCCCAAAGTAGGGGAATGCCAGGGCAGGGAGGTGGGAGTGGGTAGGTTGGTGGGGGAACACCCTCATAGAAGCAGGTGAAGGGAGGGTGGGATAGAGGGTTTCCACAGGGTAGAAAACTGGGAAAGGGTATAACATTTGAAATGTAAATAAAGAAAATATCCAATAAAAAATGTTACAGACTAGAAGACTAGAAGGCTTCTGTGACAGTCTTTTTCCCCTAGCCCATTCCCCCCAAAATATTCCTCATAGAAAACCACTGAAGAAATTGCTTTAAAATTTGTAAGAGTGATCCTGAATTGTATGCACTTTACAGCTGAGAGCTTTTGGCAGAGGAAGCCTCAAGGAATAATGCAGTTTTCTTTAAGAGGCTGGTCACTGGGAGTTTTACCATGTGTATGGGAAGCACAAATGGAACCTGTTTTGTTTAGTTTCAGTGAGACAGCTATACTTCATTGTTCCAGGTTTAGGATATATAAAGGCTCTTAGGGGTATTGTTGGAAAGGGATGATTGGTTATAACACAGTATCTAAATATCATATAGATGGGAAGAATTGATTGGTCGTAACACAGTATCTAATTATTATATGGGCAGGGGAAAGAGTGAGACTTGTGTGCCTAATCATGTAGCACTTGCAGGAAGCTTTATGCAGAGTTACTTTCCAAGTAAGTTCAAGTATTTGTGCTCAGGGACACTCTCCAAGCAAGGTCTGGCAGAGAAAAGGAAGTTCCTCTGGGAAAGGGAGTCCTCCATTTTGCCCTGAGGTCAGAGAGATATCCAGACATGGTGGACTGCGACAGCAAGGTTCTCCAACAATGCAGAGACTCACAAGTCAAAGTGTGGAGACAATTGCCTATAGACTGCTTGGTCCTAAACTGGGCATCTGCATCACTACCTCCAGGGCTCAGGCAACACTGCAGAATAAAGAGTGGAAATCATGCAAGCACAGAGGTTGGAGAGGAGTGCTATTAAGCAGCGTCTTCTGGACATGATGTGGTCATTACACTCAGGATTTACCTAGAATTATAGAACAATTCAGAACACTTACAAAGACAGGGACAATCACCAAGTAACTTCACACACACATTCATGACTACAACCATAATTAAACTCAGTGAGCTCAAAAAAACAAAACAAAACAAAAAAAAGCAAAGTAGGAGGAATCTGTTGGGAAGAGGGGGAGCTTTAATGGGAAAGAGAGAAAGGATGAAAGAAGGAAATACAGACAGTAAAACTAACAGAATTTTAATATAAACATACATGAATTGATTATATATTTTAAAAATACAAATAAGTTTTTATTTTTAAGGAAAAATTAGAAATTTAGAAAATTTACACATGAAATAAGCATGCATATATATACATATGCACATACACATACTCATATACAGAGAGAGAGAGAGAGAGAGAGAGAGAGGGAGAGAGAGAGAGAGAGAGAGAGAGAGAGAGAGAGACAGAGAGAGAGAGAATCTCCCTTTCCACCATTATTCTTATATGGGACTGAGGTTACATTCGATTGGCTTTTGGAAACCCTGTACAAAGATGACTCAACCATACATAAAAATGGAGCATGTTGTCTTTCAGGGAAATCACTGTCCAGAGGTTTGTTTGCTGGTTTTAAAACAGGGTCTCACTATTCTTGCTGATTTGTCACTCTCTATAAAATCCAAAATGTTCTCAAACTCACAGATCTTTCTGCATCAGCCTCCTAAGTGCTTGAATTCTAGGCAAAGGCCACCATGTCAACAAACAACCCAGGTCATTTTAAATAATCCTCGTTAAAGAAAATGTATCTAAAATTAAATAAGACATGTGAGTCACAAAGATTGAAGATTTGTATGACAGACACTTAGCTCCTTTGTGTTTCTACAATAGAGATTCAATAAACAATCACCTTAGAGGTCTTCCCATGTTCTAGCTGGTCCACTTTGCCTAAAGTGACTTATCCTGACACATAGTAATGTTTTTCCTGTTTCTGGTTTCATATGTGTAGAATCATATGCTATCATTTATATAGGACTCCCCTACATGCTTGCAACATGAGAATCCTAACAGCGTTGTGTGGAATAGCTTTGGTCAGAGTTTTCCTCACTGTGGATTCCACAATATAACTGCTCCATGATGTTTATGCTTCTTTATTATGTTTGTGTTGGGTTTTGTTTTTGTTTTTGTTTTTGTTTTGTTTTGTTTTGTTTTTTGGTACGGGAATTGAAGTCAGGGCCTCAGGCATGCTCAGAACTCACTGTGCATTTCCTACCATGAATGAACAAGTGTTTCTTTTCTGAGGAAGACATAATGCTGTTACAAAACGCTTGTATATATGGATAAAAACACTTCTTTTTCCACAAAACTCTGAGAAGTTTGCTGGTTCACAGTCACACACACATTGTGACTAAATATTCAATGCTGATGGGCAACCATATACTTGCATAAGCAATTCAATATTTCCTTTTTAAAAATAAACTAACAAATGCATTTTTCATTTCTGCCCATTTTATGGGTGAACTTAATATTGTCATGTTGTGGTTCTACTTTACAACTTATTGTTGTCTAAAAGAAGTGTCTTTTCTATGCTTGTCAACTATTTGGACATCTTCTTTACAAAACGCGTTTAAGGCTTTAAGATATTTTACCATTAAGGTATTATATTTTAAATGATTCATTGGAGATATTTTTATAGGTGGCTATTTTAAAGTGCATGGTCCCATCAGCTTGAATTTTCACAGTTTAAAGGTATGTTTGGACCTTTGTCTAGAGTGTATTTTATGCCCTATTTAAGAGTTGGTATTGTGATATTCTTTTTCATTTTGTTTTATGGAACAGTAGGAGCACTGGTGTGAGCAAAACTTTAAATGTCTGTACAATTCAGCCATGGATCTATGTGTTCCTGGATTTTTCTTCTGAGGAGGTTTTTCATATCCAAAACTAACAGTTATTACCTGTTTAAGTGGCTTATATCTTCTTAATTTAATTTTGATAGGTTTTATAGGCTTGTGGCTTTATCTATTTCCTCTCAATATTCCACTTTTATTGTAAAGTTTCAGAATATTCCCTGATGATTCTATGTATTTCCTTGGGATCTGTAGCAGTCTCCCTCTTTTCATCTCTGATTTTACTTATTTGGATGTTCTCTTGCTTTCTTTGGGTTATTTATGAGTTTGTCAGATTTGTTCACCTTTTTAAAATAATCAACTGACCAATTCTATCAATTTATTTAGTTTTCATTTCATTAATTTCTTCCTTGACCTTCATTATCTATTACAATCTACTGCTTTGGGGGCTTTCTTATTTTCCTGATGGGTACTAATACTTTATTTATTTGATGGATTTCTGATTTTCTTTAATGCTCTTTCTGGCTTGCTCAGTTTGCTTCTTATATACACATTACACCCTGCTCAGTGGTCACACAGGACTTAACAAATCAATAATTACTTAAGATAATGCCCTAAGACTTGCCTATATGCATCTTATGGTAGCACTTTCTCAGTTGAGGTTCTTGTTCCCAGATAACTCTTGCTTGTATCAAGTTGACAGAAAACAAAACTCTGGAATCCCATGTGTGCATGTAGTTTCTTCCTATTGATTTATAGTTTCATTATATTACTATATGATAAGATACAAAAATATATATTTTGACTTTTATATTTGGTGAACCTTGATATCTGGCTAAGAGTGTGGTCTATTTTACAGATTATTCCATGGGCTTGTGAGAAGAATGTACTTTCAGTTTCTCTTGGATGGAATATTCTATAGTTATCTGATAAGTTTATTTGCTCTAAGGTGATAGTTCTCAATGTTCCTAATGCTATGACCCTTTAACATAGTTCTTAATGTTGTTGTAATCTGCAAACATAATTATTTTCATTGATACTCTGTAAATGTAATTTTGTTACTGTTATGAGTCAGAATGTAAATCATAATATAAATATCTGTCTTTCTGATGGTCCTCGGTGACCCCATGAAAGGGTTGTTCAACCCCCAAAATGGGTTGCAACCCACAGGTTAAGAAACACTGTTCTAAGGTATAGTTTAACTCCAAAAACTTTTAAACTGATTTTTAGTTTGGGTTTTCTATACAAAAGTCACAATGGGGTATAGATTTCAAATGCTATTATTGTATCAAAAATTTATCTGAGTTTTGAAGTTCATAAATATTTGCTATATTGAATTAGGAGCTGCAATATTTTACTTGGTTCATATATATTGTGGCTCCTAAATGTGTGTGTGTGTGTAAACATACATATATATATACACATATATGTATGCATATATATATACATATTTATACATATATCCATATATATTTGTATCTATAAGTGAGGCAGGTTTCTCAGAAACAACAGATGATTTTATCTAGATTTTTAATTCTCTCATAATCTGTCTCTTCCAATGGTATAACAGAGGTAGCCTCTAGTCTGCCATCTTTCCTAGAAGTCCTATATAATAGCCACATTTTTAAGGATTATTTTTCTCTCTACAGATTGGTCTAGGAAATTAAGTCATCTCTATGAGGGTCTTTATCTCCAGTGCATAGATTTATCTCCAGATGCATAGACCTTAAGACAGACAGGATAAGGTCAAAAAATGCTGTGCTTAGTTTCTTGAATATAGTTTGGAGGGACTGAAATGGGGCAAAGCATTCAAGGAGATGTTTTTGTATGAAAATGATGACTATGTACAATAATTAAATCATGAGAGGTGAAAACATGAGCAAAGTAAGAAACTTGACATTTGAATGTCCCCATCAAGTTAGATAAAGGAATTAATGAGGAGAGATTAATTCCTTAGATGCACTTTCGAGGCCCTAATAAGCCAGAGCTATAATTTATCTCTGCCATGAAAATTATGCCAGGAACAAAGCACAGACTGGGATAGGGGAATGAAAGGGAGGGGAGCCAGGACTAAAGATTCTTCCTTTTCATATTTGGAAGAGGTGAGTCCTCTGTGACTCAAGCAAGAGGAAGTGAAAGATTATTAACTTTTGGTACAAACGATTCATTTATAGACTGCTTTATTTATCCTATGAGGCAGACATTTTTAGATTATGCCAATTGACATGATGGTACAAAATAGAAACTAAAATATAAATACAGAACTGTCAGACACTGAAGAAACAGGGCAGACGTTGCTAAGCAGAGGCATGCGGGTGGGATTTGCAGTGTCCACTGTTTTTTTTTTTTTTTTTTTTTTTGGTTTTTCGAGACAGGGTTTCTCTGTATAGCCTTGGCTGTCCTGGAACTCACTCTGTAGACCAGGCTGGCCTCGAACTCAGAAATCCACTTGCCTCTGCCTCCCGAGTGCTGGGATTAAAGGCATGCGCCACCACCGCCCGGCTGCAGTGTCCACTGTTGCATGAAAACATAAAACTGTTTCCAACAATATTTTCTTATAATTATTTTTCATCTGACTGAAATTCTGTTTGGTAATGAAACTTAAGATTATCTCATGAAGCTAAATAGTTAAAAAGTTTTCAAGGCACCTGATTCAAGATCAGATTTTCAATGGAATCTCAACCTCTGGCAAAAACAACAGAAGACCCCTGAGCCTGGAAACTTGTTTGAAACTTTCTGCAGTGCTTGGTGGATATGTTGAATTCTCCACTTGTTAATATTTGTGATAACATCTGAAGCCCTGGTTATTTATGGTAAGTGCCTCCAGAAATGCCATTTGGTTCCCCAGCACTGGTATGAACATCCTCATAGAGGGTATAAACAAATACATTTCTATATCGCAGGATGAAAGTACATTGAATTCTGATAATGTCCTTCAACCATCTCAAAGTTACTCCTGGAAACTTGTATGTGTTGAGGAGAGGGGGAATTATATGTGGAAGCTTGTATATAAAAACATAAGCTCACAGAAATAGTTTTCCATAAAGAATGCGTTATTGTATAGACGTCTTCTAAGATGCCCATTCTAGACAAATAGATATGGTTTTGCTGTCAAGAGTTGCTTCCATTTAAAAGGATAAATGTTCCTGTCTAATGATAGGTCTCATGAGTCAGCATTATGCCTCTTGGAAAAACAAACAAACAAATAATAAAAGCTAAATATCTTGCTAAGTTCTTTAGAACAAGAGGAATTTCTATTGTGAGTTTTACTGTCAAAATTGCCTTTACTGCCTATAGTTTCTACACATTTCATGTTCAGTACACCACAATTGATGAAATAGTTAATATAAAAAGACCCATGAAGCAATTCACCTGTAGGGTCTCAACAAATACCTGTTCTCGAATCCTTGCCTAGATAAGCCAAAACCATTGTGGTAACTGAGTGTCACACCATTCTTTTGAGAAAAGATTGGCTTACCCAGCACAGTGACATTGTACATGCCTGATAGCACTCTGAAATCTAGGCTGCCAAGGACTTCATGAAGCATAGAGCTCCTTGTGTGCCTGGGATCAACCCAGGAGTGAGGCAACATGGAGAGCAACTGTGTGATAGTGTTCTCTTCCCAAGATTCACTTCTCTCTTCCTAACTCAAAATACCAACCCAGCAAGTCCTCATAGCCACATGAGTATTCTCAGGCTCCCCAAAGCATAAGTAGTGCTTAGCAGAGCCACTGTTAGCAAAGAAGTCAAAATCTCAAATTGAGAGCCCCTTAACTGTTACCTAAAGAGGGGAGCTCAAAATATGTTCAGAAGCACATGCTGAGCTCCTTGATTCTCCCATTGTACTTGTATTGGAGTTAACTGTAAACAAGAAAGGAAGGTAGAGAGAAGAGAGCTGCAGGAAAGAGAAAGGAGAAAGGAAGAGAGACAGGACATTTTTCATTTTTAATAGACTTTTCAACACAGCAACATTCATCAAATCCTTTAAATATGAAGTAAAACACTGAAGTGTATTATTTGTTAGCAACACACAAATATCAGGTGTTAAAATATGAGTTTGTCAAGTAGTTCAGATTAGTAGAGCATTCTCTGAGGAGGCCAAGGTTGGGAGCTTTAGAGATAGGTCAGCCGAGTCACAATCGTGCTCACCGCACAAGCATAAACGCTTGAGTGTATTCCCCAGTACCATAAACAAAGCCAGGGTACGCAGCTTGTCATCCCAGCATTGGGCAGCAGAAACCACTCAGATCTCCGGGACTCGGTGGCTTTCTCTTTGTTTGAACACAGTATTGTGGCTAGACTGAGTCTCCCTGGAGGTTGACAAGAGCTAGCTGCAAAGGCTGCCCAGTGAGTTCCCCTAGGAAGAACAGCAGGTGAAAGAAGCCTGGGCAGGGTAAGTCCTTCTTAAAGCCAAAGGCAAGACTGAGTGGACTGTTGAGTGTATGTTAACTTTTTAAAACCCAGCCAACTATCTTCTAAAGAGCTTGTCCTGTGCAGTTGATATAAATATGTCAGATTAACCTCTTGATGCAGTCAGTGCTTCTAACATAGACCATGAGGTGGAACATCTCATGAGAATTGGAGCAACCGCTTTTAGTAGCAGTGAAACTGATGATCTTTTCATGATTGAAGTCTGACTATTTACCAATTTGAAAGTATTTATTGTCATTCCTCCTAACTGTTTGGCTTCGTTTCTCCTTTTTTCTTTCTTAGAAGTTATTCAAATAAATTAGAAACTTACACACACACAGAGGGAGGGGACAGACAGACAGACAGACAGAGGCAGACAGACATAGAAAAAAAGACAGACAGAGAAAGGCAGACAGGAAGACAGACACAGAAAGAGAGAAAAATGAGAAAGGGAAGGAGAGAGAGAGAGAGAGAGAGAGAGAGAGAGAGACAGGCTTGATAGATGATAGATAAATGGATGGATGGATAGATAGAAAGATAGATAGATAGATAGATAGATAGATAGATAGATAGATAGATAGATAGATAGATAGATGGACAGGTAGACAGAACATAGATAAGATAGATATTTTCCTAGTATGGTCTAACTTTTAAACTTTGAATACAATGTATTTTGCAATTAAATGTTTATTAAAGCCACTATCATATTATCTCCCATATCTTATCTAACCTTTATTTTCTTTTATTGCCTCTATCATATCCATAATGCATTTCCTTATTATGCTCAGGCAACAGAGCAATTGTGCTACTTACACAGTCTCATGACCCTCTAATCTCTACATCTGGTTTGAGCAACTGATCTCATTTATTCTTTGTCTAATAGTCTGTTATGTTGCCACAAAGAGCATTAATGTTAAAGTCTGATGGTCTCATTGCTTTTAGAGACCATCTTTATCATTTATCAGGCTTTTATATGTGGTGAAATCTATTCTTGAGGTTTCTATTGCATTTCATCAGTCTGACCAGTCATGGGCCATGCTTTTGTGGTTTTTGTTTGGTTGGTTTTTTATTGGTTATTTTATTTATTTATATTTCAAATGTTGTCCCCTTCCTGGTCTCCCCTCCACAAACCCCCATCCCATCCCCCTCCTTTTTGCCTCTAAGAGGGTGCTCCCCCACTCACCCACCCACTCCCCCATCACCTCTCCAGCATGCTGCTTTTGTGTTTTTTTTTTTTTTCAACCCTAACTAGACTACTGATGGGGGATGGCTTTTGAGTCAGGAACTTTCCACTTCTGAGTTCAGCCAAAATGCTATGAAAATGAATACTAGTGGAATCAATAAAAAGTTTGGGGAAGTGTTAGGGATTGAAAATCCATGTGAACACAATTGTGTGTGTTTGTAAAAATAGCACATATGTAGGAAAAACAGAGGTCTGGGGGGATCTGCTGCTCTTACCCCAATATTCTCCTTTGTCCTGGATCTAGGCTAAATTTGTATGCCACAAAACTGTAAAGCTCATAAAGAGGGAGGTATAGATATGTCTCCTACCTTGTGTACTCATATATTCTTTCTTTCTTTCTTTTTTTTTTTTTTTTTTTGATACTTTATTTACATTTCCAATGTTTCCCCGTTTCTAGGTCTCCTCTTTGGAGAACACCTATCCCCTCCCCCTCCCCCATCTCTATGAGGGATTTCCACCTCCCACCCACCCTTCTGCCCACTCCCATATTCCCACCTTGACATTCCCCTTTACTGGGGCCTCTCCTCCCCCTGATGGCCAACAAGGCCCTCCCCTGCCACATATGTGGTCCGAACCATGGGTCCCTCCATGTGTATAGTTTGGTTGGTGGTCTAGCCTCCAGGAGGACTGGGGTGGGGGCCCAGGCCAGTTTGACACTGTTGCTCCCTCCATGGGGCTACAAACTCCCTCAGCTCCTTCAGTCCCTTC
>CM052709.1:97982199-98009180 GCA_028551405.1 Uromys caudimaculatus | reverse complement strand
AATTTCATTAAATCATTGTTTTTAATAGCTGAGTAGTACTCTATTGTGTAAATGTACCACATTTTCTGTATCCATTCCTCTGATGAGGGACATCTGGGTTGTTTCCAGCTTCTGGCTATTATAAATATGGCTGCTATGAACATAGGGGAGCATGTGTCTTTATTACATGTTGGAGCATCTTCTTGGTATATGCCCAGGAGAGGTATAGCTGGGTCCTCAGGTAGTATTATGTCCATTTTTCTGAGGGTCCGCCAAACTGATTTCCAGAGTGGTTGTACCAGCTTGCAATCCCCCCAACAGTGGAGGAGTATTCCTCTTTCTCCACATCCTCATCAGCATCTGCTGTCACCTGAGTTTTTGATCTTAGCTATTCTGACTGGTGTGAGGTGAAATCTCAGACTTGTTTTGATTTGCATTTCCCTGATGACTAAGGATGTTAAGCATTTCTTTAGGTGTTTCTCAGGCCTGTGAATTTCCTCATTTGAGAATTCTCTGTTTAGCTCTGTTCCCCATTTTTTGATGGGGTTATTTGGTTTTCTGGAGTCTATGCTTTTGTGTTTTAATACCACAGAATTTATAGTGCACTCTAATATCAAGTCAGATTCATCCAGTCCTAGAGACCTTTCTTTCTACCAAGCTGACTTAGGCTATTTGTTTTATCTATCTGAATTTGGTACTTGCCATTTCTAGTTTCAAAGAACAACTCATTGGGATTTATTGAAGGCTAACTACAGTGGTGTGATTTAAGATCTTAATGTCTAAGCATCCTGAAGAATCATAAGAGACATTCTAGCCTTTCTCTTTTGCTTCTACCTTTGGTTCAATGCTTGTTTTGTAGTTTTGTTCACACACTTTGAGCCTATTTCTAAGGACCTATATTTTGCTGTTGAACATAAAAAAGTTTTATTCATTTTATTTTCACATTGGTCATCACTATACATGTGAATATTACTAATTTTCTGTCCTTGCTGTATTTGCTTCAGTTCCTGAGTTTGTTTGGTCATGGACTCACATGGGCTAGAAAAGTATCTGCATATGGCATTTTACAATATAGATGTATTTCTTTTCTCAGATTGTATGTGTTTACAGTGTGGTCATATCCAGCTGTACTGCCTATGCTCTGGAATAAACTGAGAGAGTAATAAAGGAGACCTCTTATCTTGATCCCTTTCTTGCCTTCGTGCAGCTCTGGTCCCTCTCTTACCAAGTATCTGTCTTTTTTATTGCTCTCCTTTTTGATTTTAGTCTGTATCATTGTTTTTCAATTTTGATCTCTTTAAAGCATGGTAGGTCTTTATTTTGGAATCTCTGTCTTCCTTAGGGAAACTCAGCCTATGTATAGTTACTGATATAGGTTTTCTCAATGAGTATTCAGTGTTAGGGATACTTTGTAAGTTTGTGAAATATAGAAAATAAATGTCTGTTGTCTACCCTTAATGTTTTAAAGCAATTTTCAAGTACAGAAATAGGTAAATATATCTTTATTCTTTTGCACTAAAACCCAAGTCCCAGTTCAGCTTTGTTCTGTTTGTTCTCACTTCAAGAAATTGAAGGAATATATGTGTGATAGCTTGCTTTACTCAAAGTATAGAATTTTGTAAATAAATAGATTTACACTTCTGGAACTGTGGAGATGCCTGGGTGGATAAAGTACCTATAGTACAATCATAAGGATCTGAGTTTAGATCCCCAGAATTAACAATCCAGGCATGGTGGTGTGTACCTGTAACTCCAGCACTGGGAGAATGTATACGGTGGTTTGAATGAAAATGGCCCCAGAGGCCCAGGGGAAGTGGCACTACTAGGAGGTGTGGCCTTGTTGGAGTTGCAGAGTTATTGTTCGAGGAAGTGGTCACTATGGGCAGGCTTTGAGGTCTCCTATGCTCAAGTCAACACCCAGTGTAGTAATCTCTTACTGCTGCCCGTGGATCCAGATGTAGAACTATCAGCTCCTCTCCAGCACCATGTCTGTGTACATCCAACCCACCATGCTTCCCACCATACTAATAAAGGACTAAACCTTTGAACTATAAGCCAGCCACAATTAAATGTTTTCCTTCATAAAAGTTCTGTGCCAACCCCTATTTCCATCCTCATCCCCCACCCCCCCAAAAGTAACAACCTAGATAGAAAGCCATCAAAGAGAACTCTTAAAATTGTGATAAGGATGCTGAAATGTATCTCTCCACAACTGATGGCTTCTGGTGGGGGAGGGGGACTTAGTTTTCTTTAAGGGTCTGACCATCAGGAGTTTGACCTTCCTCCAGTGAGTATTTGGGCAACAAAAATTGAACTTTTTTTTTTCTTCTTCTTTTGTTGGGGGGAGTTCCCAAGAGTTGAAGAGTTGGAGGGTGGACCGGGGAGGACTAGGAAGTGAAAGTGCTTGGAGTTCATGATATGAAATTCCCAAATAAGCCATAAAAATGTTATGAAAGAATAAGAGTTGCCATGGTCATGGTGTTTCTTCACAGTAATAAAACAGTAACTAAGACAATGGGTCATATAGGTAACTCCCTAAAACTTATTGGCCAGTTGTTTCAGTTGATGGATGAGGTGTTAGGTTCAGTGAAAAGTCCTGTCTCAAAAATAAATGAAGTGGGGATCAATCTAGGAACAATATCCAATACCCACTTCTGGCTTCCACACAAAATCATGTACATATGCTTATTCACATACATATACACACACTGACAAGTGCATATACCACAAGCATCACACACACACATACACACACACACACACACACACACACACACACACACACACCACAAATTCTGTTTCACAGACTAAACAATAGTCTCCCAGAACTACATCTAAATTTTTCTACTTTTCTAATTAGTACTTCTTTAGTAGTCAAAGGATAGAAGACATGTTACATTAAGCCATCAATTCATTTTGGTTTTTTAATTTAATTCAGTTTTGACAAGACATTAGGTTTAGATATAAAATTATACAAAATTGGTATTTCTTGTATATTTGCATGAATGATAAATTAATCACTGTGTATAAGTAGATATATAAGTAGATAATTACAAAGGAGAGCTAATAAAGAAAATGTTTAATTGTATGAAAAAGTCAGGAATTTGAAAGGAGGCAAGTAGCAGTAGGGGAGGGGTAACTAAGGGTAGCCACTAAAAAGTCCCAGATGCCAGAGACCCAAGAGGTTCCCAGGACACAACAGGGAAGACATTAGCCAAAATTCCCAACAAAGGGGAGAGAGAACCTTTGGAGATCATATCCAGTGGATAGGCACAGCCCCCAGTTGAGGGATGGGGCCACCTATCCACCTTAAAAGTATTAATCCAGAATTCCTCCTGTCAAAAGGAAGTGCAGGGACAAAGAGTGGAGCATTCTATCTGCAGACACCAAGCCCAGGCACTATTGCTGATGCCAAGACGTACTTGCTGATAAGAGCCTGATATAGCTGTTCCCTGAGAGGCTCTGCCAGAGCCTGACCAATACTAGATGCAGTTGCTCACAGCCAAACATCAGACTGAGTGTGGGGACCCCAATGGAGAAGTTAGGGCAAAGACTGAAGGAGCTGAAGGGGTTTGCAACCCCATAGGAAGAACAACAACATCAACCAACCAGATTCCCCAAAGGTCCCAGGCACTAAACCACCAACCAAAGAGGGGGACCTATGGCTCCAACTGGATATGTAGCAGAGGATTGTCTTATCTGGCATCACTGGGAGGGGAGCCCCTTGGTCCTATGATAGCTTGATCCCCAGGGTAGAGGAATGCTAGGGCTCTGAAAGCAGGAGTAGGTGGGCAGGTGGAAGGGCACCCTCATAGAGGTGGAGGGGGGAAAGGAGGCTTGTGAAGGGGAAACTGGGAAGGGGGATAACATTTGGAATATCAATAAATAAAATAACCAATAAAAAATGGGAAAAAATGTAAATCTTCTTGGTAGTAATTTAACTCAAGCTTAATGATAAAACATTAAGAAAACGTATGTATAAGTAGAAAGAAAGACTATTGCCCACAAGATTAGCCAGGTCCACTGACCCCACAAGGATCTTAGAGAGTTATTGGCATTTCTGTCCTCTAAGACTATCTAGAAAGCAGCCAGTATTAACAGTAAGCACAAACAGTTTCCTGTTCTTAGCTTTTAATCTTTTTACCTGAAAGGTTTCATGGATCCTTGGAGAGATGCCTGGTTCTGGAGATGTGAAGAAAGTTTTAAAATATGCTAATATGACCTGAAGCATCTTTTTATGCCAGAGAATAAAAGTGAGGCTAAAGATGGTTACCAGTGGCCAGGGATGCCACAGACACTGTCTGAACAGCAGAGTCAACAACAATGCACAGCATGATAACCTAAATAACAAAATAAATGTGAATGCAGATGATATAAATTTGTAGTATACTGATTTGCATTACAAAGTAAAAGGGACTTTTTCCCATATGGAAGGATCTCACTTTTTTTTTTTTGTACAAATTCTCCATCAAAGCCACAAAACTTGCCCCTCTGTAAATGTCAACTTTGCTTAATGTCTCACTTCCACAACATTGTTTTTAGTATTACCAACAAAGGATAAGAAAACTATTTTGAAATAGAGACTAAAGAAAAAAAAACTGAAAGGCCAATCCCCAGTTTTGCTCTTGTAATATCTGAAAGTCTGTTGAGTTTTTCCATTTTATATAAAAGTGTGCTTTTATCATGTGAAGCCTAATTAGGAAGCGATAAAATTGTCTTGCCTAGTGATTTCAAAGGTCTAGCTCACTAATAATGTAAGAAGGATTTGTATCAAGCTAGAAGGCACTGCTACTTTAAATAAATTACACATGATCTTATAATTTGAGCTTTATAGCTCTAATTGAATGTTTGTACCATTTACAATGTCACAGTCCTTAAGATTTAACTTAATCACTTCCACATGGTATTTCTTCTGTTACCCACCAGTCTTCTCAAAAGGTTCAAGTGTGTATTTGTGTGTGTGATTTTCTTAGATTTCCTTTCTATTCTATAAACTATTTGATTTTTTAAAATTAAAATATAATTAATGTCATTTCCAGCTTTCCTCCCTCTACTCCTTCCCATGTATCTTCCTTTATCTCATGCATACCCTTTATTTCTTTAATTACACACACACACACACACAACACACACACACACACACACACACACACACACACACACACACACATTCCAACATAACAAATACAGTCTGCTCAGTCTACATAATGCTACTTTAAATGTATATGCTCTTAGCGCAGATCACTTGGCATTGGATAACCAATTGGTGCATTTCCTTAGGGAAGACCCTAAATCTTCCCTCAGCATTCCTTAGTTGGCCTGTAGTCCTTGTCTACTATTAGGGTCCTGTAAGGTTCACTCCTTTCCATGTAGCATGTCTGTTAGTATTGTCCTTGTTCAGGTCTTGTTTAGGCAGCCATGTCGATGAGACTTTATGGGAGCAGAGTCTCTGACTTTTCTAGGAAAGCAAACTTCTAGGTCTAACCCTCTGGCACTTGTGCTCATTCCTCCCTGTCCCAGAAATTTATGGTTCTCAAAGGACACAATCCTTTCATTGTCTGCTTTCTCCACATTGATTCTTGATTCTGCAGTTCTAGGGATTGAACCTAGGACTTTGCACACACTAGGCAAGCAAGCACTGTATAGATGTTATACAGTGCTTGCTATACACAGGATTTCAGGACCTTGTACCGGTAACATTTATATGCTAGTTAGGCACTCAAAGATGCAAATCTATTATGGTCACCCAAGATTTCTAAATTGATCTAAATAGCTATGAAGCACAATTTTGTCAAGGCCAAATAGTAATTGAATCTTATTTTAGTTTTTGAGGAACAAAAATGAGGTTGAAGCATATTATAAATTGTCTAACTAACATCTGAAATAGAAATAGATCCCAAATTAGCATCTAAAGATGTTTCTGTTGGTAAAATTTCTGAAGCACAGTATTGATGGTAGAATACCAAGTCTCAAGATGTCTTCGAAAAGCAACAAAGATACACTTTTAAATGATTTACTATCTTATATTAAATACTGTTTGAAATCAACATGAAGAACTTGATAGTATTACAAAATTTTGATTAGTTAATATAATTTTAGCTTGTTAATTAGTGCTTTTAAAAACATGCTCACACACTAAACTATATTAAAATCATTTCATTATATAGACTTAAATTTAATTACTAAAGATTTGAGAGATTTTTGTCCATTCTTTATAGTAAGATTAAGTAATAGTTATTTTGGTATTTATATCTGTAACCTCAAGTTTCATAATGAATAGTTCTGCATTATTTTTTACCTTATTGTTGAGGAATGGAGTGTGTGTGCAAAGAACAAAGGAAAAAGCAGAGTAGACCAGACTTCATCAGCGTGAAATGTTCCCAGACTACAGCATTCGGGCCTCCAAAACTCTACATCTGGAGGCTGCTTCATACAAGAAAAGGGGTGCTTAACTTCCAGCATGGGATACTGAGAGATTGGCTGTTTCTTGTTTCTGTGGTGGGTGTACAAGCATATGGGAGCAGCACACTTAAAGTTGAGAATGTTGGACAATTTGTGTAGAGCTAACAAGCACAGACAAGAGCTAATACAGCAATTGCCTCGATTTGTAATAATAATAATAATAAAGTAGAATACACAGAGAAATAGATTAGGAAGGAAAGCAAATATGGGTAATAGGATGGAAATAGGAGAAGTATGGAAGATAAAGATAAATAAGAGACTCCAGTGCACAAAGGAAGGAGGAGAATTGTAGTCAGAAAAAACCCACGTTCTTCTGTGATGGAACAAGCTAACAGTAAGTGTCGTTCCCAGTACACACACACACACACACACACACACACACACACACACACACACACACACATACACACACACCCAAAGGCCTGAGAGAGAAAGCAGGAACAGCCAGGGGTGACTGACACCTCAGATGACCAGTGAGCATAAGGAGAAACAGACTTTTGGAGAAGCAGTTTCAGTGAGCAGCTCCTTTAATTGGGGGGAAAAAGGGCTATTTAAACCTTTGGCCCATGTGCAGAGGCTTTCAGGGTGAGTGTACATCACTGGTCAGGGTCAAGGTGCTGGGATGCCTCATTTGCATAAGGAGGAATTCCTGATGCTGTTAAACATGACATTATAAGGAGAAAGGAAGTTTAACCTGGCTACTTTACCTCCTCTGATGGGGTAAAAGGGAGGGGGCATATGCATGAGGACTTGCAGGCCCAGGGCAGAGGTAGGGGCAGTCCTACTCCTTCCAATCTCAGGGTGAGATTTCTAGGATTTGGACACACCTTGACCCCAGTCATGCTTCAGGCCTGTTCCCCATGGTGGCTCCCTCTCAAATAGGTATTGAGTCACCTTTATTTCTGTTTCAAGAACCCATTGAATGTTAGTGTGGGTGGTTCAGACATTTCCAAACAGATAGCCACGTCTGACTCTGAAATGATGAGAGAAAGGAAAGTTATTGTGTACATTCACCTCTGGAGAGGCACTTTGACTTGTGTGAGCCACACCCAGGTGGAAACAAGCTAAAAGCTATATCAAGTCCAAACATGGTGCTGGGACAAAAACCTGAATCATTCAATACCAAGAGTGAAAGTCTCAGTAATATACAGCTGTATAGAATGTGATATAAACGATTAAGGACATACTTCCATATCTGAATGGTACTAATTTAATTACTATTCTAAGTGAGGCTGAACTGATGAATCTAGAGTAAATTATTTATGTTTTACATTAAATTCTAGTAACATAAAGTCTTAAAAATTATCATTTGGTTTTTTCCTTGCTTTCATGTTTTAAGTTTTAAAGGAAGTGTGGCTGCAGTTGTCAAGTTCAGCTAATATGGTTCATGCAGTCTTTGCCTCTTGATACAGTTAGAAAGCATCAGATGACTCTCTGCAAAATCATACTGCAACCAAGAGAAGTGCTTCCAGGCATTGCCCTTTACAATGGTGTTAAATACTCCAAAGCCCCAGCAACAAATGCAGAAGTAAACAAATGAGATTTGATCAAATAAAATGATTCCCAACAGTAAACAAAACAGTCAACATTAGGGAGAGACAACCCAGTGAGTGAGAGAAAATATAACAAGAAATTAACATGTGTGTAATGGGTTGGCCTAATGTTGCTTGTATTCTAATGTTAATGTGGGGCCCCCAAGACTGGTTACTCCAAAGTCAACAGTCTGTATGTGAGACATTGAGTGACCCGGTCCCCAGTTAATTGTGATTGGTAAATAGAGATGTCAACAACCAATATCTGGGCAGTAGAGACATAGGCGGGGTTGAGGTTTCCTGGGTTTGGAGAGAGAGAACCATGAGGAAGGAGGAGGAGAAGGAAGCCACCATGGAAGAAGAAGAACTGCAAGAGAGTGAAGGAGAGCTGCCATGGTGGGCAAAGGGCCAAGAGAACATAGCCCAGAGTGCTGCCCAATTGGAGTTAAGAGTAGCTCAGATGAAACATAGTAAATAGTGATAGCTTGGAGACATCAATAGGAAAGTAGATTCTAACAGCATGGAGGGTAGGCAACTGCCCAGCTATTGTGCAGCCTAAGGCAATTTAAAAATATAAGGGCAGTGTGTGTTTTTATCCAGGAAATCAATAACCTAAGGTGGGGCAGAAACCACGTGCTGGAGTTTTAAATATTTTTCTACTACACATATGGGATTTATAAGGTATTTTTCAATGATTTGTCTTTAAATGGGCAAACGTATAATGGAGAAGTGGCTCATCCAGTGGTGTTTGCCAAGTAAATTGAGGACCTGATTGATGCTGGTATTCCAGTGTTTACATGAAAGGCCATATGTGGCAGTGTGCACCTGTAATTCCAAGGCAAGGGAGGAAGCCACAGATGGATCTCTAGGACAACATATTCTCTGAGTTTAAATTCAACCTCTGCCTCAAGCTAACATTAACCCTGAGCCGTTTAGTCTCTTATTGTCCTCCATTCAGAATTTGGTTGGTTTCCCTCAACTTCAGAAGGACATGAGGTGGTTTCTATTCGTCTTTCTTTCTTTACTAGCTTGTGACCTATCCCAGCTTTCTCCTTGCCATCAGATTCTTGCAATAGTGGAACCATAAGTTCTCCTACTCCATTCCATTCCCAACTCCTCGAGTCAGGATATTTTAAAGATATTATAGCAGAAACATTGTTCCTTTCCTAATCATCAGATCTTTTAAACTAGAGGAACCTGGCAATTCCTTGCTGACTTCTTCTGTCTTCAGAACTCTCTCAATGGGACACAACCACCCTCACACCAGTTTCTAGAAGAGAAGAGAAAATGGTACTAGTTACCCCCCTCCAGTGATCCAGATCATTCTAACTACACTGTGATTCAAACACCATGCCACCACGAACTGTTCTGGTCTCACAGTGTTTCGTAACATTCAGATCCACTCCCTATTACTCTCTCCGGTCACAACAACATAATTTCTCATCATCAACCATGAGTAAGGGTTTCTCTTTCCTCACATCCTCTCCACCAATGTTAGATTTTTTTTTTCATTAATTTGTTTATTCACTTTACATCTCAATCTCAGCCCCCTCCCTCCTCTCCTCCCAGTCCCACCCTTACGAATCCCTCCCCATATTACCCCCTCCCTTCTCCTCATAAAAGGTGAGTGCCAAATTGGGTACCACCCAGCCCTGGGACATCCAGTTCCAGCAAGACTAAGCATGTCCTCTTCCACTGAGGCCCAACCAGGCAGTCCAGGTAGGGTAAGGGGATCCAATGACAGGCAACAGAGTCAGAGACAGTCCTTGTTCCAATTGTTAGCAGACGCACATGGAGACCAAGCTGCTCATCTGCTCCAAATGTGTATGTAGGGGGCCTATGTTTAGCTCCTGTACAGATCATTGATAAAGTCTTTAAAAGTGACACTCTCACAAAGTTGATTTTTAAGTTCTCCTTCAACTAAAATCACAATGCTAGATTTTTTAACAAAATACTTTTACTAATTCTTTGAGAACTTCATACAATCACCCGTAATTCCTCCCAGATCTACTTTCACCATCCCACCCTCAACTTTTTGTCTTAGATTCTCTTAGAAAGCTCTCAGATATAATAAACACAATAGAGCTGGAAGGTACAAAAATCAATAATTAAAAACATAGTAACCATCATTTATACCAACAATAAACTTTCAGAGAAATGGGTTAGAAAAAAAAAACATAATTCATTATAGTTCCAAAAATAAAGTGTCTAGTATTAATCCTAATTTAAATAAAAGAATGAAAACAGTGCCGGGCAGTGGTGGTGCACTCCTTTAATCCTAGCACTTGGGAGGCAGAGGCAGGTGGATTTCTGAGTTCGAGGCCAGCCTGGTCTACAGAGTGAGCTCCAGAACAGCCAGGGCTACACAGAGAAACCCTGTCTCGAAAAAAAAAAAAAAAAAGAACGAAAACAGTAAAATTATTCTACAGAGAAAACTTGAAGTCATTATAAAAGAAACTCAAAGAAGACTCAAGACAATGAAAAACAACCTATGTTCCTGAATTTGCATAGTGAATATCATGAAAGAACTTATACTAACAGAATTAACCTACAGATTTAATGCATTGTCTATCAAAAATTTGATGTCCTATTTCAAAGATATAGAAAAATAAACCCTAGAAATCATATGGAACTACAAAAGACCACTAATAGACAAAGCAACCTCAGAAAATAAGAACATAGCAATGCTGACCTCAAATATTATTACAGAACTACAGTGATAAAAAAAAAAATCTGGTACTGGCATAAAAACAGACAGATAGACTAATGGGTTAGAATAGAACACCTAGAAATAGGCTGACAGTTATGGTAAATATTTTTTATCTGTTCAATCACTAACATTTATTGTTATTGTTTTTCCAATTTGATATTTATTCTTTTTCCTCCTGCTACTCACTGGTTAAGATATGAAGGTATAAAGAAAACTTTATGGTCCCCTAAATATATAAAAAAAAAAAAAAAAAGTCAGAGTAACAGCCTTCTTGTGGGTATTGCAGTTACAAGGAAGGATAACTGTGCAGAGTCTTCAGTTTTTATATCAGGATATTTTATGTATTTTTCTTCATACAATGTATTGTGATTATATTTTCCCTCCCTCAATTCCTTCAAGATCCTCCTTTCTCCTTACCTGCCCATTTTTCTCTTCATAGTTTTGCATGAACTCTGTCTCTCTGTCTCTATCTATAAAGAAAAAGAAAACTCCACATAACCAAAACAAACCCAAAAAATCCTAGTAAGATTAAAAAAAAATAGCATACTAAACAAAACCATCTAATTTTGACAAAGGCAGCAACAACATGCAGAATAAAGATGTGACCTATTCTACAAAGGAGGCTTCCAAAACCAAACACCATCTTTAGAAGGTGGATTTTGAAGCATGAGATATAGATATTTTATCTTCCATACAAATCAATTCATAAATAGACCAATGGCCTTCATTTAAAATCTGAAATGCTGAAACTGTTAGATAACATCATAAAGGGTAGTCTTCATGAACCAGGGTAGGAGAGAGCTCTCTGGGCAGAATCTCAATAGCACAGGAACTTCTAAATACCTTGATTTGCTTTTCATCCCACCTCATTTAAATGAAAACCAGTGTGGCCCATATATTTCAAGAAAACACTTCTAGTTATTTATTGCTGTGCCTCAAACTATCCTAAAACACAACAACATAACACAGCAGCATTTGCTGTTCTCTTGACTCTTCAATTCAGGGAGGACTTGGTGGAGGCAGCTTGACTCTGCTGTTTTGGGTATCAGCAAAGGCAGTCTGAAGACCAGGAGTCAGAATCTTTTGAAAGCTCTCTTGACTACATGGTGCTCTAATTAGCTTTCTTTTGCTTTGATAAAACACTGAGCAAAAGTAACCTCAGGAGAAAATGTTTATTTCAATTTATAGTTTATTAGATTTTATGTCAACACCATCAAGAGAAGTCAGGGCAGGAACTCAAGGCACAAACCAGGAGGCAAACTTGAGGCCCATAGAGGAATCCTTCTTACTAGATTGCTTCCCATAGTTTCCTCAACTAGCTTTCTTACACAAATCAGGACCACCTGCCTGGGAGTTTCTTGGGCATCCCTGGGCTCATAGTCCTAGGTGCCATAAGAAAGTTGGATAAATAAGCCATGAAGAGCAAGCCAGTAAGCAACACTCCTCCATGGCCTCTGCATTAGCTCCCTCCTTGAGTTCCTACCCTGAGTTCACTGGATGATAAGATGAAAAAAACCTTTCTTGCCAAAGTTGCTTTTGATCATGGTGTTTTATCACCACAATAGATATCCTAAATGAGATACCTGGGAAAACATTCTCAGGCAATTAAATTCTTTTGCCACTCTGTGTGTGTTTAAACAGGGCCATCCATGAAAGTGCCACAGTACCAGCATGACATTGATGTTACAAACTTTACCAAGTAGATGGCATCACCCATATTCAATCTATAAACTACAATGATGGTAGTTTATACTGTGAACATTAATAGTCTTCTAATAAATAGCCTGCACCTATCGTATTTAGGTCCCCAAAATGATATTTTTAGAGTATGCAAAAATGTATGACATTCTTTAAAAATAATATTTAAGAACTGAGATGTTTAAGATTTTTAGATGCTAGACTTTCTTAACACTTTGATGAGGTTGGAACAATTAGTCTCCAGATAAAGTTTGGCAGCAACAGTTCACAAAATTCAAATCGGGAATTGAACTCTCCATAGACAAGATTTGTTTTTCTCTTTCCAGTCTGTTTTTAGAACCACCTTATTTCTACTTTAATGTGTTCCGATCAATGCTGGCCTTAAGTATAAGCTTTGAAGCCTTACTGTGTTTGAAGTCTTATTGTGTTTCTCTAACTTAAATAACTCATAGCTGTAATTCAAACTCTGCAAGCTTTAGAATATACCAGGGATTGCCAATTCCTTGAAAAGCCAAGTGCTAATGATTTAACAAGCAAACTCCTCATCTGGAACCCTGACCTTTTCTCTGTGTCTAAAAGAAAATTTCACTTTGAAGGGTATTTCAATCTTAGATTTTTAGACAAAGACCATTTTTCAGCTTCTAACTTTACAAAAATGTTTTCTACACTCCAGTTAATAAACTAAAATAATTCTTAATAAATGTACCTCTACTATAATAATATCTCCTTTAAAAATATTTATATTTGTTTATTTATATGTGTATGTGTATTCATACATGTGCCACAGTGCACATGTAGATGACAAAGGACAAATTAACAGGATCAGTTCTCTGTTTCTAACATATGCTCAAACCTCAGGATTGAACTTAGGTTGTCCGACTTGGCAGTAAGTGCCTTTTGCCAATGAGTCATCTCACCGGCCCTAGAATCTTCTCATGAAAACAAATTATTTCTAATCTCACAGATCTTCTGTCATTTCCATATTTGGGTAATTACAAAGATCTAACACTTTTTAAAAATAAAAACACAACCCATTTACATTGGTTACTTTTCTATTAATGTGATAAAACACTATGTCTGACCAAGGCAATTTATAGAACAAAGTATTTTTCTGAGCTGAGGTTCCAGAGCATTAGAGTCCATAATTGTGAAGGCGTGTTAGCAGGAGCCAAGAGCTGAGTGCTCACATCTTGAATGGCAAGCCAGAGTAGAGAAAACAAGATAAAAGTGTCCCCAATCATTTTACTCACAAAGCCCTTCTTCAGTGACATACTACTTCCTCTAACAAGGCCATATCTACTAAACCTCTCCAAACACTGCCACCAACTGGGACCAAATATTCAAATGCCTGAGACTATGGGAAACATCTCATTCAAACCACCATACCCTTCCTCTGTATTCTAACATCTAAGTGGTCACATGCTTCAGCATGTCCACGGTAACGATTTCATTAAAAACGTCAGTAAACTTTCACATGATGTGCAAAACCTAGTATCATGTTCCATATACCTTCTATCTGCCTTATAAACTAAGTATATTCAAATTACATATAATGGTGAACATTAAAAAACATATAAGTCTAAAATAAAATACTTGATGTAGATATTTACTGCAGGATTTTTAAAATTTTGAGTTTATTGCATGTACTAATAGGTGTGTCTATGTTTATTATGTATGTGCATTTGTGAATATTTGCAAGAACATGTGGATGTATGCATTTAGAATCCAGAGGTTGGCATCAGGGTCTTTCTCAATCATTCTCCAACTTTATTTTTAAAAAGTATTTTATTTTATTTTATTTTATTTTATTTTATTTTATCTGAATGTATATACATACACATATTTGCAAGTACCCTGAGAAGCCAGATGAGGGTGTCAGATTGATATCCAAAACCCTGAAATTGTCAGTACAGGTGATTTTGAGCTGCCTGACATGAGTACTGAGAACCAAACTGCTTCTCCATAAGAGCATCAAAGATTAAAAGCTGAGTCCTCTTTCTGGCCCCTAAACCTTATTTTGGGGGAGACAGATTCACTCACTGAAGTTGAATTTTACTGATTTGTCTAGGGTGGAAAGCAACCCTAAGGTATCCCATATCTCTACCTCCCTAGTTCTGGAATTATAGGTGCACTGCTACAACCAACTAGTTGCATGAGTGTCAAGGATCTGGTTCCGGTACTCATACGTCTACAAAAAACACTTTGCTAACTGATCCATCTACTAAGCACTATTGTTGAATGTTGCAAGGTAAAGTATCATGAAGGAAAATGTAGATACTTTTGCATCTTACAAGATACCGAGTCACATAGCACATGACTTTTGCAAACTGCTCTCCTCTCCCTAAGCACTCTGCAGTTTCACTCTTCTATACTTACTTCATTGTTTACAGGTAATTGATAGGAAGTGTGGAGGCTCCAAACATAGCAATGTGTTTTGATATTTACTTATTTTCCCACTATAGGGGGGACTACAATGAGGCAGAGAACAGGTCTGAGAATCCAGCATGTTCTAAGAGACAAGCTTATGGCAGGCTCACTGAACATGTTGACACTGAATGTCCCTTGCATTGGGCTTCTGTCAATGTAACATTTGTATGCTTTATGTATATAAATATCAACAGTTACATGTTGCTTGCATTAAGCAATGACATAAGACTATTCATAGTAAGCAGTGTTAACTGGATGACTTGGATTGAAAAGGGTTAAAACTTTTGCTGCCCAAGTAGTAGATCTTCAAGACTAATGGGATCTTTTTTTAGATCGTGAAAAAAAGAAAAAAGAAAGAGAAACAAATACAGGCAGTTGCTTTAATATTTATTAATGGTTGTTGTCAGGCACACAACTATTGACTGAAGATGATTCAGACAGATCATAAAAAGCCTTTGGGTCCTGAACATGAACGGAAGAAAAAAGGACCTATAACTGTTCATGAGCTCATCAAAGAGAGCCTGCTAATAAAATACCGAGGTGTTTACCTCCAACAGCCATTATGGGAAACTAATGAACTTGTTCAAAGGATGCAAGCAAGTTATCACCTGCTTTGTCAGTCAATACAACTGGAAAGAAGCAATTTCCATCCCTGTAGGGACCCACAGGTTTATTCAGAAGCCACCAGGTTTTAATTAGCTTCAAAGCAGCCATACTGGGTGATAAAGTTTACCCATCTACCTTTTTGTCACATAAAAATCACTTAAAAATATAAAAACATGTTGTGAAGTTGTGCATGCCTCTGTGTATCATTCATTTTATCTATAACTGGAAGGAAAATTAAATATTAGAACAATCTTCTGTTTGAAATGGGTATAACAGAAATTGGCTGATAAAAAAAATAAAGATTTAATCAAAATGTCATTGTTTGGTATACATCAGATTTAGAAAACATCAAAGTATGGCAGAGCAATAAAAATCCAATGCTTTCTCTCTTCCTTGTCTGTGCTGCCTATGACACATGTAGCTCTGAGATGTATAGTGATTTCTATAAAGATATATTAAGTTTTATAATATTAAATTATGTTTTAGGTAAGTGTTTAACATAGTATAAATAGTTGTGCTTAAATATTTTTGTTGTTTTTCAGTGTGTGTGTGTGTGTGTGTGTGTGTGTGTGTGTGTGTGTGTGTGTGTGTGTGTGTGTATGAGGGTATATATATACATGAATGAATACAGGTGCCCACAATGGTTCTGCCTGGACCTGGAGATCCAGGCAACTGTAAGTCGCCCGAGATGGATACTTGAAACCAAACTTGGGTCCTCTTCAAGAGGTGCTCACAACTTCTTGTAACTCCAGCTTACAGAAAGCAGGTAGGAAGTGTGTAAAAGCCCCCAGAAGATATGTGTCAGTACGTGAAATGCCATTCTCTAGATTCAATACCACCATTGCAATCATAATTCACAACTGTAGTTGCCTGCAGTCACCCATATAACAAGGCCCTATCAACTATCAGTCAAAGGAGAATGATAGATTGGAAGAGGGATAATCACTCCATTGAGTAGTGTGCCTCCCAGGCTCCAATAGACAGCTCCAATCCCATGAACACACGGTCAGTCTCTTTTAATCTCAGTGGGTCATGAAACAAAATGATAGAAACGTCTGAGAGTAATAGGGAGGAGGTTAGACAAGAAGGGTATAGAGGTAAGGATGAGAGTGGTCACTATGCATGACATACATGTACAAAATTACATAAAGACAAATTCAATTAAAAAAAGATAAAGATATTTCTTAAACCTTTAAATATCATCAGCATTTAGAGCTGGAATTAAGTAATAACAAAACTATTGGGGGTTAAGTCCATACAAATTTTCATCTTTCTTCTGTCTTTCTTTCCTTCCTTCTTTTTTTCCTTCCTTTCTTCCATCACAAAAACCTTGTGGTTTTGAGCACTAATGCCTCATTGTTCTTTTCTTCTCTTTCCCTGCTAACCACCATTGATATGACCACTCTAGGAAGAATGTCTTAGTCTGGTAAACTACAGACAACAGAGATTTATTTATCATGGTTCTGGATTCTGAGAAGTTCAAGATCAACGTCCATGCAGATTTGATGTCTGGTAAGAGTCTGCCCCTTAAAATACAGATGATAATGTCTACTTGTGTCCTCAGGTGCTGTTCTCACTCTTCTCCCTTTCCCTGAACTTCATGGTCACCCTCAGGAGATTAGACTGGTGACCTGAGATGGAAAGCGATGCAGGAATGGCCAAGGATGATGGAGACCTCAGGGTGCTGTGAGTGCATATCACTGGCCAGGGCGAAGGTGTTTGGAATGCCTTGTTCACATAAAGAAGAATTCCAGGTGCTGCCGGACATGACCTTATAAGGGAAAAGGAAGTTTAACCTAGTAACAACACTATGTGACCTCCTCCTCTGGTGGGGCAAAGGTGGGAACACAGGTTTATGTGCGCCAGGACATGCAGACCGAGGGCAAGGGACAAGGATTATACTCCTGCCAATCTCAGGATGAGATCCTGGGGTTTGGACAAACCTCTACCCAACTCCTGTTCCAGCCTGCTTCCCACACTCCACAGCTCCCCCAGTCCTACACTCATTAGTGATGAAGAGACCAAAGCAGCATAATAAGAACAGAAATCCTATTCATAAGGGGGAAATAATCAGCCAAAGGACAGCAGTTTCTAATACCATTGTCTTCAGCCTTATTTCAATATATGTGTTGAGGTAAAGAACACAAGTATATTATACAGTATTTATCCTGTCTGACTTAGTTTACTTAGTATGTTTTCAAATCTCATCCACGACATAGCATGTAATGACTTCTTATTTATTTCAAGAGTTAAATAATATCCCACTGCAAATATACCATATTTTGTTTAGCCATTCACCAACAGACTATTGGCTTATTCCTACATTATGGATATTGAAAATGATGCTTCTAGGAACACTACTGTACAAGCATCTGTTTGAGCTCATACTTTCAACTATTGGCATACAAAGTTAGAAGTAGAATTTCAGGTCATAAAGTTACTTAATTTTAAGACATATCCTTTTTTACAGTGACTCGACTTTTATATTTGTAACAGCAATAAGGAGTGTTCTAAGTTCTCCACATCCTCACTAGGTCTTGTAATATTTTCTTTAATAATAATCTAAATTGTTGTTATGATACATATTCTGATTTTGATTTGAATTCATCTAATATTACCAATATTGATCATTTATCAATACTACATCCATCTGCCTGTTTTGCCATTTGTCCATATTTACATCTCCTATTTTGAAAAAAAATCTATTCAAGTTCTCTAACTGTGTTTAATAAATGTTTTTGCTGCTGTTGAATTAGAGGAATACTTTGTTCTGGTTATTAGATACTTACCAGCTGTCTTAATTGTAATTGGATCCCATTCTAGGGGTTTCGTGCTAATGATAGGTATTTCCTGTTGTTTTTCCTGTATCTTTCTGGTTTTTGTTTTGTTTTGTTTTGTTATTGTTGTTTGTGTCACAATAACTGTGTCCTTGTGGAATGAGATAGGAAGTATCCCATCCTTGTGGATTTTCAGGGAAACTTGGACAGAATTAGCATTGTTTTGCAGTGAAGTCTGTGGATTTTCAGTGGGGCTGTCTGAACTTTGAGACCACTGTATGAGAAAAAAATAAGCTTAACTTTACTGATAGTTACAAAGCAAGTAAGAATTTTTACTATAATTAATTTTGACAATTGGTACATTTAATGAAAGTTGTTGGAATTGCTAACAATTGCTAACAATTATTTATAATATCATTTTACTATGATTTAAATATCTGTGCTGTTTGTTTTCTCCCTCTCCCTCCATCCTCCGTTTCCTATTTGTTTCCCCTGTCTCTGTTTCCCTATAGAGGCTCTTAATCAGGTTTTCATGACTTTAATTTCTCTTCCAGTTGCTTCTCTCTTGTAGCCCATTGCTCAAAATGTAATTTAGATAAGAATGTAACATTCCTCTTCTTGTCTAGCTCCAAAATAACTCTATCAGTTTTGAACATTATCTAGGAGTTTTCTTGGTAGAAGGGAAAGGGAAGCTATAGGTAGATACAAACTTGTTTTAATCATCCAGAAATTTCAAAGCTTTTAAAATTCTTCCTTTGTCCATAAAAAGAGATCTGGAAAGTGGTACAGATTGGATGAGAGAGAGAGAGAGAGAGAGAGAGAGAGAGAGAGAGAGAGAGAGAGAGAGATGCCTAAACCATAAAGGCATTACAGCATATAGGTGCAGATACATAACCATTCGATACTCTATTTCTCTTTTTAAGCACTATATCTCCAGTGGCTATTAAACTTCTTCAGGTTGGTTTTCTTGTGATTTATTTATACTTGTCAGTACATTTCCATATTATATCTTTTATTTCTTGACTTGGATTCTCCATTAAAGCATTTAAGAGGTACATAGTTATGCATGACACAGTTATATTTGAGTAAAGGATGGATCAATTATATGAGAGTGATGCTTTATATGACCTACATAGATAGTAGGCTATACACTACAATTTTCCTAAGGTTCCCTCTGTTTCTTCTTGATAATAACAAAAGTACCTAGGATTATTTCCTAGAATATATTCCCACTGATAAGAGAAAATTAACAGTCTATGAATTCACATTGTAGTTACATTTTTGCATTTGTATGACAGTTATGTCAGTAGTCATCACAATATTTCAACATCTTCAATTCTCTCGTTTGTATACTGAAACCAATAATAATATAGTAAGAATTATACATTTAAGTCATTTTTAAAATCACCTTATACCAAGTACTGGCTCAAAAAATATTTTAATATTATGTACTAGAAGTAAGGGACAAAGAAGTGCTCTGGTGCTCATAGGTGTGATTATTGAATGCATCACCATTGGCTACAATAATTGGCTTTTTAATACAAAACTGATTGGTTCAAATGCTTCATCAAATATATCTGCTGAAAGAAAGGTGATAAAAATATCCTTTCATGTCTATTTTTCTTATGTCTATCATACATGCATAATTTATAAGTATGCTGCTATAGGCAAGAAGAGAGAAAAAAATTTATGGATTTTGATTTATTTTTTTCTGATTTTCCCCACTACCTAGAGTTCTCAGTAAAGGATTTCTTATTTGGGGATCACAGGCTGAAATTTGTGCAGTGTGCATGAAGCTATCATTCTGCATTCTAGTAAACATTGCTTCCTTCCAGGTGAAAATATATGTCTTTAAAATGTAGGTGTCAGAGTAACAGACATACTACAAACATGTTTTTATAATTTTAGGTTCATAAATCAAATTATGTACCTTAAATTTGAGTACATATTTGGGATGTCATTTATTACAGAAGGTGTAAATAAGGTGTCTTATCTAAAGTCACAAAATCTAATGCTTTCTAATGTTATGCAATAGAACCACCTGCAATTTGATCAAATTGGTACATTATTTAAAAACGTAGTATGATTTTACCCTCATGATTCTGTAAGTCAGGAACTCAGCCAGTATTTGTTTCTGGTCTATGATTTTAAAATTTTCTATGAGATGAGTAACTGGGGTTGCAATTACTAGGAGTTCATCTGAGTATGCTACTACTACTCCATATGGCTTCTGTGGCTGGCTGGCTGGCTGGCTGGCTGGCTGAAGAGTTTTCTCATTCTATGACAACATTGATGCTTCAAGAGGCCAATGACTATGCAGTTTTTTCAAATGTGGATTCATATCTGTCATAGAACCTCTTACATCACAATTCATCAACAAAAGTCACTTTCATGGGAAAGGGAAGCAATCCTACAACTTAACAGTCCGAGTCAAAGGATCGCAGCCCTCATAGGTACACTAACACATATGGAACACTGCCTGGTTCCAAGTAACATTTTTTACATTTAAAAGGTGAGTTTTGCTCAGTTGCTACTCAACAATCACCATTTTCAAAGTAAATGGCTAGGTATTAGCTGATCATAAACTTGATCTATACAATTCTTTAGAAAGTAGAAAAGTATAAAAAAGAGACCAAAGAATAAACAAACGGGAAGTAATTCACAATAGTTCATACAGTTCTTGCCAGTATCCTTTTTATGTTTTTCCCCCTCTAATAATAGTGTTGTATGACTTTTCTAGCATAGACAAAAAAAAAAAAAAAAAGTCTGTGTACTCCAGATAGGGCACTGACAGTAAAACAAAAACAAGACCAAGATATTCCACCCAAGTCTAGCTTAGTGAACCAGTGAGTTTCCTAGGGTTATTTATAAGACCCTTAGTTATCTGAGAACAGCAGCATCACCAAATAATTCCTCCAGTGTAATGGACAATTTTCAGTTCTGAGTCCCTGAAACTGTAAATTTCCTTAGTGTCTTAAGGCTTAGGCTCACCTGTATGGCCTCCAGAAAGGACAGGAAACCACTACACAACATAATAGAGACAAATGCTGAAATTTTTAAGCTAAAAATAGGTTAGACAATGAAAACCAAATACAATTAAGCAGGAGGAACTAAGTGCTATTCCATAACATAGAAAGATAACTATCATATAAATCTTGTCATACATTTCAAAGCTACTAAAAGAGTTTGAAGCTCCTTAAAATATAAAAAAAAAAAATTCTCAAGAGATGGAAATACTGATTACTTTGATATGATAATTAAACAGATGCATCTATCAAATTATTACACTACTGTATCTAAGTTTGTATAAATATTATGAGTACTCAAAAGGAAAACATTAACTTAAAAGACATATTTGCTCAACACAGAGGATTTAACTCTAAATCATCCCAAACATTTTAAATTATCACTATAATATTTATGTTGTTGAAAACATTTAAGATTTATTTGGAGGATACACATTCACATGCCATAGTACATGTGTAGAGGTCAGAAGACAAGTTATGGGGGCCAGTTAGTTCTCTCCTTCTATCATATGGGCCCTAGGAATAAAACCCAGGTTGTCAAGCAGCAAATGCCTTCTTGCCAGCCTAAAGTATTTTTTATGTTATGCTTTTATTGATAATACTCATGGTTTTATCCTAACTGAAATGAAATAAAATTTCCTCACCAAAAATATATTCAGAGCCTGAGATATCAGCCACTCTTGTAAGCTTATGGTGCGGCGCTTGGTTCTGTGGAGGCTTGTTGCCCCAGCAAAGGGGGATGCTAGAGAGATGAGGTAAGAGTTGGGGGGAGCACTCTCTTAGAAGCAAAGAGGAGGAGGAGGGAGAGAGGTTGACAGAGGGGAGAACAGGAAGGGGGACAACATTTGAAATGTAAATAAATAAAATAATAAAAATGGGGTACACACCTATTTAAAAAAAAAAAAGAAAGGCAACCTGGGAGAACATTCTAGAATGAAAGATGGGCAAAATGCAAATAAATGAGGAAAGGGGATGCTATGATGCTATTAAAAACAACAGAATTAAAATGGTTAGTTTGGCTGGGGAGTCTAGAAATTGCTACTCATGTGATACAATACAAGTTGCAAGTGGCATGGTGCTTAGCCAATCATAGTAGATCTAAGAAAAGAGCCTCCAAGAATACAGAAATGCTCCCAAGTTATTGGTGATATTGTCTATCAGTACTATAGAGGGAAGCTGTGATGGCAAAACATCCTGATGAGGAAGAAGATAAATGTTATGTGACTGTAGAGAGAGGAAGAGCCAAAGAGGCAGGAGAGAAGCTTAGGCATTTTTTGTGCATTTTAATGCAGCATATTTCAGAATATTTATGGTTTTATCACAGAAGCCATAGGGAGCACAGAAGGAATTTCAAAAGAGCTTAATGGTTTGCCTGATGCTTCATTCCCCTGGCTTCATGAAGAACAAATACAGAAGAAGGGTTGGGGGAGAAAGTGAGAATCTAGTTTGAAGACAGGGGAGCTTATAAAGAAGTTGGCATACTTCAAAAAGAATTACAGAATTGACAGTACTTCCAGATGTAGTAGATTTCGGAGAGGCAGGAGAGACAAAAACAAATACAATGATTGTGCGAGTTGTTATCAGGTGCATACTTCAGATTTAAATTAATTATCTGCACACAAAGTATTTCTACTTTTCCTAGAGGCATATGAAAAATGAAGTTATCTGGTTAGATATCAGTTACCTTTGAGGTTTATGTCCTATTCACCATTGGTATTTTCTAATGAATTCAACTTCAATGGATCTATCGAGTGAGCCAAGGGAGTTAATGGCTTATGGATGAATGAGCTGTCAGTGAAGACACTGACAACCATATAGTATTAAAATATATTAATCTCTTTAAGAAAAAGATTTCATACTTGGTATGATATGACAAAACAAGCTAATAAAGTAATGATATTTAGATTTCAATATCGTGTGGGAAGAAAAAATTAATAATATTTCACATTATTACATAATTTCCTCTAATACTTTTGTCTTTCACTAGCAGAATTCAAAACTTATGCAAGACTTGTGGCTCAATCTACAGCAAAATCATTTGCAGAGCATAGGGACCTATGCTTTGTTCAGTTGAATTTCAAATACTTTTCAATATAAAACCCCTTGAGCAATGATTTAGAAAAGAAGCTTAGAACTCATTGTAACTGATGAGCAATTAGTATCCTTCCTCATCATTCTGGAGGAATCTGAAATGGTCTGACACCTGTGTTTGTCCTTGGGCATTCAAATGATTGGTAATGAATCATAGTCCAATGACAATCATCATGCATCCCACTGCAAGCGGCAGTGAAAACACGTAATAAATACTTTCACTTGACTTTCTCCAAAGCAAAGGGAAAATAGCAAACTACAGGCATAAAATGTTGTCCTACTTGGTCTCTTAGAATTCTAACATAAACCTTTACTGAGTTAACTCTACATCCTCAACTAAGTTGGGCAGTACTTGATGTGTGTCTAAGAATGAGACAGCACTTAGTATGACTCCTGCTTCTACTGTGTAGGGCACTGTGAACCTCATGTTGTTAAGATAATAATGGAATCATCCTTAGAAATGTGGTGAAGACCAATTTAAATCACTTCTGTAACTTAACGAATGCCAAATTAATCATTAATCATTGACCCTCCATCCATTTTCACATGATGACAAAACACCCATGATGAGCTCCAGGTTTACATATGAGCCTTTTAGAATCTTCCTCTGTCTTCCCATCTCCATCAAAAGTCCCAGAATGAATGCATGGATTGAGTCATGAGTTTGAGGGACCCAATGTTCTGATTGAACATGATCAGACTGCATGGCTTCCCTTGGATCATAAAGAAAATCCAAAGCCTCAATATCTATAAGTACCAAGAAAGAGAAGGAGTTGTTTCTATAAAGTATCGTATGTCTTCCATGGAACTCAGATTTGACAATTTTAACTTTTAGAGTCCACAACAAGGCATTGCTGTCTTTAAAAGTTTCTAAAGGTGTATGTATCTCATATTCTCAATTACAAAATAGATATAGCAGCCACTGCCTCTTGATATTTCTATAAAATTTTAATCAAATCATAAAAATATACATGAAACAAGCTTGGACACATGGCAGGTACTGTGCACATGCTTTTCACTTGGCTTCTTCTCTCTCAGTCACAGTGAATATTAAAAAGTTCATGGATACCTATGGACAGCTATGATACCTGTGCATTTTTCTAGATTTCATAGGTTTTTAGCTAGTTTATAGTTTTGGTTCCATCAACCATTTTTCTCACTTGAAACACATTATCCAGTTCAACACATAATATTTTACTTATACCCAGCATAATTGACTGACATCTCCTCTGATGTGGAAACACTTTAACTGATGGTGTGTAAGCTTTCTAAGAAGCTGTCATGATGCTTCAGAGGTATTTAAGCTAGCTACTCCAGGCCTGAAGTAGACTTGCTGTTAATGTGCATCTCGATCATGAAATAGCCCTGTGTAGTGAGGCATTTATCCCTAATCCACAATCTCTTATCAGACTTTAATAATTATTTCTTGTCATCTTCTCAGATACAGATAAGCCACTGATCACAGTCTTAATGCATGTGTAAATTGGATCAGTATTTCTTACTGTCTTTATTTTCAATAAAAGAAAAATCAGGCCTTAGGATGAAATGAGTTCTTCTGCAAACATGTGATCTGAAAAAAGTCAGAGTAGAATCTAGTTCAGTTCTAGATCACCAGCAGACCTCAATTCAATCCCTAGCATTCTAGTTAAACAATATCAAAGAACTCTGCTCTGATGGCATATGATTGTAATCTTATTAGTCAGGAAGTGGAGATAGGAAGATACCTGTGTCTCATTGGCCAGTCAGCCTAGCCTACATGGTAAATCCTAGACTGGCAAAAACAAACAAACAAATAAATAAAAAGCCTGTTTCATAGAAAATAGACAGTACCTTAGGAATGATGCCCAAAGTTGTTCTCTGACCTCCACATTCACACACACACACACACACACACACACACACACACACACACACACGAGAGACAGAGAGAGAGAGAGAGAGAGAGAGAGAGAGAGAGAGAGAGAGAGAGAGAGGGGGAGGGAGGGAGAGAGAGATTGGAAAAGGTCTCATCAACAGCATTCTAGATCTTTAACAAGTCCTCAATCAAACTCATATACTATCCTCCAACCCAGATGTACATATCTTCTGTGTAAAGATTACAGCATTTAAGCATAGAAAACCCTTCCTAATTTCCTTAAACACACAATTCTGTAAATTTTGTCACTGAAATGGCAGTGCTTAATGCTTCAGCACCCCATTCTCATGCTGTCTTCACAGTTAGAGCCCTTGGTAGGAATTCATTATAAATATCAAAGCACTGAGCATATAGCCTGTAGAAACAGACACATCTAAGCAAACAAATATCAGGAAATAAAGGCTTGATCACAAAGATATATTGAGTAGTTTTGAGAAGAAATCAATAAAAATCTAATTTAGACAAGAAGGTTGAAGATTGAACTAAAAACATTCTGAGTTCCAATTGACAGGAGTGGATTGTATTCCCAGTGGCCTCACTTTCCCAAGGTGCAAGCCCACCCTACCCAGAGAGTCTCCCACACAGACTAATGCCTGGTATGACTTAGTTACCCACACTCAGTGTATGAATACATGTAACATGTTCTAGGAGGCTTCTAGATTACTAAGAGGAGGACACAAAGTCTTAGTCCCTGCCACTATGTAGGTAAGAGGGAGGCCAGAAGAAATAACATCATGGCATGAGTATGTCTGCAGCTAAGGAGTCTGCAAAACCAGTACCGACAGTGATTCTAGCTATCAATCTTCATTGGAATCAAGATTGTCAACGACTATTTTTCCGTCATTTTTCTATGATCTATACTTTTTTTGGAATATTTTTTATAATAATGAAGATTGTTTTGAGCATATAAAATAGTCATAAATATAAATACATAATTTTCAAGGACAAGATTCTTACTTCATTATTTGTGGGCTTTTTTAACAATACACCTATCCAATAAGCAGAACTGTTGCCTAGAAAATTAATTCTCCCTTTAAGCAAAGTTGGAAATGAAGTAGAAAGATTAGAAGGATGTGGGGAGAGAAAGGAGAAATTAGGGGTGGTACTAAAATGATGGTAAGATCATTGGTTGCAGCCAGTGCTTGGCCTTATTTCTTCCTAGATACTTTCCTGCTGCCATGGGCATGAGTGAGCTTTCTAGAAACATACTACTGTCAGCCATTCCAACAGACTTATGGAAATGTAACCATAGCAATACTCAGTACCAAAGGACCTGTTCTAACGAATTCATGCCTGGAGGTTGCCTGTGTCAGAGACTACATGAGGACCAGAGAAGTGAGATAAAGAGTAACTTCAGCCAGGGCAGTGGTGGCGCACGCCTTTAATCCCAGCACTTGGGTGGCAGAGGCAGGAGGATCTCTGAGTTCGAGGCCAGCCTGGTCTACAGAGTAAGTTCCAGGATAGCCAGGGCCACACAGAGAAACCCTGTCTCGAAAAAAAAAAAAAAAAAAAAAAAAAAAACAACAACAACAACAAAAGAGTAACTTCAATTCCTCTGAATCCACTTTCCACAAAACCGATTCTAAATTCTATACAGAGCAGCAAACTGTAACAGCTCAAATAAATAAATTTTGAAAGAAAATGAACAGAGTCCTACATCACTGAGCATATTCCCAGGGCAGCCACAATTGTTGAATTTTCAACACTTGAACTTTACAGCAAGAGAGATTAAGTTTATTATGCTTCTCCAGCTTATAC
>CM052709.1:97946555-97981699 GCA_028551405.1 Uromys caudimaculatus | reverse complement strand
AATCCTTCTGCTCCCTTCCCCCACCTCAGTTCACTTTGGGTCCCAGGTTCAGTTCCTAGCACACCAGGCATCCAGATTTTCTTCAGAAACACATCCTGTGGTCAGATGAATGACCCGGGTCTCCAGTCTGACATCACCTCTTCTGTTCCCAGATCTCAGCCATATTTAGATCCAGATCTTTAAGGCCATGACCATATAGCTGAAATATCAGCTAAGCTTGTAGCGATAATGGATAGTCTATTTGATAAGCTGTTATCAAAGTATGAAATGAAAGCTCCTGTTCCTTCTCCATGTTTCAGGAATATTTCTAAGCAAATGACAAAAATGCAAGAAGCTATATTTGATCTTCTTCCCGAAGAACAAACACAGGTTGGTCACAGCAGATGTAGCTTTTTACACTGGAAAATTTACTATCTTCAGTCAAGCTCTAGAATCTGAAAGTGAGAAAGACAGACAACGTCATGTAAGGGAGATATATGTAGAAGACAGGGACACATTATTTGAACTGTTGTTTTATAAATGGACTCATTGACTCTAGACTTGGCCTATGTTAATGAGGGTATATTCTACTTATTCTTCTTGATGTTTTGTGGCCTCTCAAAGATGTTTGCCTGACTAATCTAATTACAACCCTTTTTATAAGAGGAAACTCTGTCTTGTTATCATTGAAGACCATTCTTACCTCTTAAAAAGTCCCATCCTTCCAGACATGCTACATCATACAAGAATTCTACATGGTTTTCCAGGGATCATGAGTGGCATCTCACAAACCCTTTCTAGTCCTCAGAATAACACCTTATTGCAAGCTCACATTTTTCAAAACCTCGTTTAATAACCTGTTAGTGAAAACACTGTCATTACAGAAGAGTGCCGACCAGAAATTCTCACTCACATCTTCTACAAAATCAACAAATGCTTATTCCTGCCTGAATTTTTATGTTCTCAGTCCTTTGGACTACCAATGGGTTGGTTTTCAGGTTAAATACTCAGAACAACACAACGCACTTTGCACTGTGAGCTTGAATGAGTACACATATACACAAACCCCAACACCAAATTTGAGTGACGATCAATCATATCTTTTGAATAATTTATCAAAATATGTTATGACAGACTGCCAAGAGCCAGCTTAGGAGAAGCTAAAAACTAGCAAGTGATCTTCCTGAAATGGTTCAGCCATGGACAGTAAAACTATGACAGATTCATTCACTCCTTTACCCAAGGTCAAGAAGATTGCATTTGAGGAAAGATTCCTGCTATTGATATGCTTTCCTGTTATTATTAAATATATATAACATTTGCTAGATAATAACCAGCCTTTTGAATAGAATTCAGCAGGTTAAGGAAGATGTACTGTCTTGTAGTGAGGCTATCTAGACAAATAGATGATTTATTAATTGCTAGTGATGATTCTAAAAAAAATATTAAATTTTTATTAGTAATTATTAAGCTTTTTTATAACAGGATTGCTTAGTCTTACTAAAGAGGAGAAAGCTTTTTTGCTTTGTAGACTTGTATGGAATTATGAGATAAGTATGTAGTTGAGCCCTACTGGTTTGCATGCAGATGTATGAATATGTATGTGTGAATTTATGTATGAATTTATGTGAGTTCCTGCATAATTGCTTGTTTATAGTTTAATTAAGCAACACATCTAAGAGTTCAACTGCAGACAAATTTCTCAGACTGCAAGGTTTGGGTCACCTTGAACCAAGATACGCTACTGTTAAACAGCACCTGGTAAGAATTAGAAATTGTGGGAAGTTTTTATTCTGCCTCCAAACTTTGAATAATGTGTGCATTGGCTGACTTAGCTGCATACCCCTGTGTCCTCTTAATGTGGATCCACACTTGGGACTCCTATGTACTAGACATTGACAAGGAACAGTCAAAATCATAGCCATGCTACAGGGCAATGAGTGATCATCCACATTTCATTCACATAAATCAAACTTCTTAGAGATGCTAAGAACCAGTGAATTATCCCAGGAGGTCACCCAATTATTCAATTACCATCAAATGTAGACCTAGTACTTTTGTTGTGCCAATACAAAGAATTAAATGAGGGACTTAAAAGACTTTCTGAGCCTAAGGGAGGTATACTCTTTCTCAGTCATACTGTGACATACTGCCTCATATAAAGAACAGTTACGAATAAGAAAGCCAAGGAGAGACTTATCAGTTCATTTCATGTTCCTTTTCTATTTCCAGATGATGGTATTTGTGAATAAAGTAGAATGTTTCATTCCACAAATTTAGAGAAATATGATGAATAACTGTTCTTTTTTGGGTACCATCCAGGGATGTAAAGGCACAGGATACTCAGATGAAACAGACTTGCCTCATTCTAGATTCAGACCTTGAGGCTAAATCTACACTGATTAAAATTCTAATTTATATTTAGAGCATTTTCAATATCTGACTATAATAATAGGTGATAATAACAAGGGTGAGAACTCAGGAATTGACCAAGATGATACTTCATTGGGTGAAATATTCAATTTCTCTGCATAGAAGGACTACAGCTATAGTCATTTCCATTTATGAAACATAGCTACAAAATGGGGAAGAAATAATAACATAAATGGTAGATCTCTATTCTAAAAAGTGATTTCACTTGCCTTGATCCTACAATTTAGTTGGTATATATCATTGTGTATACAATAACTTAGCTGAATAACTATTTTCATAAAATAACAAAGCAAAGAACAAACAGGAAAATGCCTTGAACACTGAATTAGTACCTTTCCTTTAGTGATTAACAATATTTCTCAAGCCATTATTTTTAGATTATAGTAGAAGAGTGAGCATGTTACCTTAGGCAAATTTTCCAAATTCACTAAGGAATTAACATTTTAAAAAATTTGAAATATTTGCATTATATATAGAAAAATTGATATAGTATGATGTTCTGGAATTATTTTGAAATTTCTTCAAATAATTATGTGACCTGACATCTACTATAGATTCATTTTATTTTATTTTTACCATCCATAACTGAGATATGAATATACCAAATTTTCCCATCCTGTTTCTCTGCCCTATACATTTTTACATTGTTTCAACAAATATGATTCAAGCAACTACTATGTTCCCATCACAGTATATAAAATCTCGAATATAATTTTTACTATGTGATGATCTGATTTCTCTATAAGGAAAATTAAAAATAAATACTATATCTATCTGCAAGTAAATTGAGAAATGTTTTGTTAGAATTTGTAGAGGGTTGATAAGGATCTCAGGGGCTGATGTATTGCCTGCAATTTAGACTATGTCCAGGGTAAACTTCTAGAGGGGCCTTACATTTTTACAAAGACTTGCAAAGGTAAAAGAGATGGCTGAGAGAATATTTTTATTAAAAAAGAAAATATCTCTTGAATTTGTGAAACTGTAGACTGATGAATGAAGAAGACATAAAAAGAGCGAAAGAGGAGAACTCACAGATGAATATCATGGTGGACTTCATTTTTCATGACAGAGCTATATCAAAGTTTTCTGCCAGAGGCAACATAAGCTTCTGCCCATGAGAGTATGGACATGACTGCCATATCAGGATTTAACAGAACTTAATATAAATGTGCTTGATATATATATTTTTAGTATTATAGCAAAATAATGAAAAACAGTGATTTAAAAAAGATATATTTATTATGTATGAAAGTTTGCAGGAATAGAGTTTACCATAATTGTGAAAATATGGTAGCTTGGCAGCACTTCTCATAACATGCTGATCCATCTTGCTGGCCTTCTATTCTGATTATATAGAATTAAATAATGTTCATCTCAAATTACATATTAGGGATTAAATAGAATAATGAAATATGTGGTTTGGGTTTTTCCTACTGTTATTCCTATTTTGAGAGTTACTGAAGCTAGGAAGTGCACAATTATAACATCAACAAAATTAGTGCCCAGTAATGTATCTTCTTAATATGTGATACAACTTAGGAGTAAAGGGTTGCCTAGCTTTTTGAGGGCCTTGTTCCAACCCCTAGTACTGATAATAAATCATGTAAGTCTTCAGCCATATACATACATATATATATATATATATATATATATATATATATATATATATATATACACAAAAATATTTTCAAATTAAAGTTTCTTCAGACCATGGCAACAAGACTCCAAGCTTTTAATTAACAAACTAGTGCGACAGTAAAGATTGATCATTACAACTGAAATCCTTATGAATATTGCATCCAATTATATTATTTTAAAATATAGCATTCCTCTCAGCACTATCCCAACTCATATCCAACTCTCATGCATAAATCCATCTCCAGGAGTCCCCAAACTCTTCACGGTTACAAAACTATTTAAAAAATACCCAAGATGAAATTTCTTCTAATACTCAAGGTTTGCTCTTAGCTATGATCAACTATAAATTTTAAAGTAACTTCATAGTGCCAATATATAATAACACAAATAAATATTGTTGCTCCCAAAGCAAGGGGTAGTGTCCTAAAAAATATTCTATTCAATACCAAACCTAGAATGGCAAATATTAAATCCTACAGTTCTTTGTACAGTGCCCTGGCACATGGTGCCATAATACTCATTGTAGATAAATTTGGTGGCCACACTGTTTTTAACCTTGCTATTTATAGACACTCTCCTTGGCAGAAGGCACTGGTGCCCTATAACTTTTCTTGCCAGATGCTCCGAATTTCTTGCACTTTTGCTCCACCGGAGTTCATTATAGCTTAAGCTTCACATCCACAACTTGACACAGTTAAGGTTTAGTAAAATTTTCTCTCTTACCATTGTCTAAGTTTCCAATCATCCTTTTTAAATATAGGTTAAGTTTTCCATAACACCTTAATTCTTGCATGTTAATTTCTCTTATCATAGGGAAAATATTGTGATTTCTCCTCAGTTTTTTGTGGAAGCATGTCTTTTGAATGCCAGTTTGCATAACTAATCCACATTCTTTGAATTTTCTGAGGGTCTATCTCAGATATGCAAAATAACTTCTATTCACCTGCTGTAATGTAATTGTTGTATGGGAGACTTACTAGTGAACAACCTCACCATTTTCAATTCTTTCTAAACTCTGGCTGGTTGGTTCAGCATAGCTCTTCTAGCTCAAACTCCTCTCCAAGCTCACTGAATCTATCTTACTTCTCTCAGCTTCTCATAAAATTGCTGTCCATGGCCTCAAATTAACTCTGGCTACCCTTTCTAATCTTTCTGACTCAGAAACATGCTCAACTCCACTGAACTTCATTCATTGCACTGACTCTCTACTCTCCTTGTGCTGCTCTTAAATAGTTTCTCTTTCCTGGCCTCTTCTAGTGAGAATTGGACATATTCTATCTCTGACTCATTCTGTCAAATCTTTCTCTGATTTGTCAGTTTATCTGTCCCTCAATTTGATGTCACTTTCAAACACGGCCACTTCCTTCTCCAAACTAATTTTACTTTAAATGTCTATATGAAGGGCATGGCTGAATACCAGTCAGAGAGATTAAAGATGTGTTGTGTGTCTGCATTCTAGCTGGATCACATAGAACTAAGTCATTCATTGTGACCAGAGAAGTCATATTGCTGGATTAAAATTCCTCTATATAGACCTTTCAAATGAGTTTACAGTGTTATATCTTATATCATAGATGTGTGTAATGTAATTAAATATTAAAATTACTTAAGATAGGTTTCCTTATGGTCCAATATGAAGCATGTGATTTCCTTTCTAAAATCACATCTTCGGTTCCACAAATTTAATTCACTATATTTTTAATAAGACTACTTTTCAAGTTCCAAAGTTCTGAGTTTTTGTCTGCTTATTATTCTAAATCTAGCAAGAAGTAGCCAGCAATAGATATAGCATTACTATTGTCAGATGCAGTTTTGATATTCTAATATAACAACCTCTAATTCTAAAGACATCATAAGAAAAAAAAGATTATGAGAAACATCTACTACTGAATTTCTTTCACAATCTTTTCAAATATGAAAAATTTCCTAAGAAATAACTCCAGACTTTCATTTTCATAAACTATTCTAATGATCTCAATGATTGTGCTTTTTCTAGGTATTTGTTGATGATTATGTTCCCCTAACATATTAATTAGGTAATTAAATAAATTATTTTATGATACATAACTTCAAGATATCATATTAGTTAAAGGATAGTATATGCCAAGAATAAACAAAAAAATGATATCTTACACAGATATCAACTCCAAAAAGGGACATGGAAAGTATGAATGTTAGATAGAAATTATAGAAAGACAAAATTACTTAAATAAAAAAGATTAATGGGAAGAAAATAAAGAGATTGAGCTATGTGATGGCAGATATGAAAGAGGCTTTGAACAGAGGCATGTGAGAGTAACATTTGTTCTATCTAAGTTTTTATCAAACATAAACAATTATAAGAAATTAACTGACAAGGATGTTAGCAAACTCCGACAGCAGATAAACACCCTCAGAATAGGATGATACAAATTTACCTTTAAAAATCAATAGTACTTCTTCATCGAAAGATAAATGGGTGAGAAATAAATTATGGTAAAGATATATTCTACTATAGCCACAAATAATATAAAATATCTTGGTCTAACTTTAACAAGAAGCAGAAGACTAGCACGACAAGAATTCAAAGTCTCTGAAGAAAGAAACTGAAGAGGGTATCAGAAGATGGAAAGCTCTGCCATGCTCAGGGATCAGTAGGATTAACATAGGGAAATGCTCATTTACCAAAAGCAGTCAGCAGATTCAATGCCATTCCTATCAAAATTCCAACACCATTCTTTAAGGACCTTGAAAGAACAAATCTCAACTCCACATGGAAAAAAACAAAACCTTCAGGATAGCTAAATCAATCCTGAACAATGAAAACACTTCTCGACATATCACTCTCTCTGATCTCAAGTTGGACTACAAAGTAATAGTAATAACAACTGCATGATATTGGTATGGGAACAGACAGGTTGATCAATGGAATCAAATTGAAGACCCTGAAATAAACCCGCACAGGTAAGTACAATTAATTTTTGGTAAAGAAGACAAAACCATACAATGGAAGGGAGAGAATATCTTCAACAAATGATACTGAACTAACTAGATATGTGCATGTAAAGGAATGCAAACAAATTCATACCTATCATCCTGCACAAAACTCAAGTCCATGTGGATCAAAGACCTCAATATAAAACTGGAAACACTAAATCTAATACAACAAAAATTAGGAGATAGCCTTGGACAGACTGGTACAGGAGACTACTTCCTAAACAGAACACCAGTGGCTCAGGCTTTATATGAACAATTAATAAATGGGATCTCATGTAACTCAAAAGCTTCTGTAACATAAAAGACACCGTGAATAGGACAAAATGGCAGCCTACAGACTGAGAAAGGATCTTCATCAACTTTATATCTGACAGAAGGTTAATATCCAAAATTAATAAAGAACTCAAGAAATTAGATACCAGTAATCCAAACATCCCAATTCAAAACAGGATACATAGCTAAACAGAGAATTCTAAACAGAGGAATTGTTAATTGCTAAGGAGCCCTTAAAGAATCAAAATAACCCTGGGGTTCTATCTTACACTTATCAGAATGGCTAAGATCAAAAGCTCAATTGATCATACATGCTGGCAAAGACATGGAGCAAGATCAACACTTCCATTGCTTGTAGAGAAAAATTTTACATCCACTTTGGAAATCAATTTTGAAGTTTCTCAGACAACTGGGAAAAGTTCAACCTCAAGAACCAGTTATTATACTTTTAGGCATATGCCCAAAAATGTTGCACCGTGCCACAAGGTCTCTTGCTCAACTATATTCATAGCAGCTTTATTTGTATATATTACAAATATATACTATATATACTGGAAACAACCTAGATTTTTCTCAACTGATGACTTGATAAAGAAAATATGGTACATCTGCAGAATGGAATACCATTAAGCTATTAAAAAATACATTATGAAATGTAGGCAAATGGACAGAACTAGAGAAAGTCATCCTGAGAGAGGTAACCCAGACCTAGAAAGGCACATAAGTTATGTCATCAGTTATAAGTGTACATTAGTCATAAAGTGCATGCAACCATGCTATAATTCACAGAAACTGGTAATAAGGAAGCCACAAAGGAGGATGTACAAATCTCACTCCAAAGAAGAAAGTCATTGGAGAAAGAGAACTGAGTATGAGGTCAGGTTATGAGAGGAATTGGGATTGAAATTGTCGGGAACCATTGGGCTTTGACCTGGCCAGTAGGCCTCAGGCTTTGATCTGGCATGTAGGCCTCAGTTTCAGCTTTTCAAAATGGGTAGCTCTTTTCAGAATTCAAGTGGTCCGGCTTGAGGTTAGAACATTCTGTGTATTCTTAGCTACCAGCTATTAGAACAACAAGTCATGCAGTACATTTTTAGCTACCAGCTGTCAGGTGTCAACGATTCTGGAAATTCCTACCCCTGTAACTCCCTGCTTCTTTGCTTTATATTTTGGCTCAGAATTAAAATTCTTTGGAGTTTGATCAGATTGCCTTCTTACTCCCACGATATCTCTTGTCTCTTGTCTCTTTCCATCGTCAGACAGTTTCTTCCTAGGACCCTTGTCAAAAGTCCAGGTTGGGACAGGAAATCAGATGTATAAAGGGAGTTTTGAGAGAGGGATGGGGTGAGAATGGAAATTGGCAGAAGAAAATCTCTGGTGACTAGTTAGAGGCCTGGGATAAGAGAGGATACAGGCAGTCTATACAGGTAAACTTGCTTAGACTTTTTTTTTTCTTTTTTCTTTTTGATACTTTAAGTACATTTTCAATGTTTCCCCTTTTCTGAGTTTCCTCTTTGGATACCCCCTGACCCCTCCCCAACCTGCCTCTAGTAGTGAATTCCACCCCCCACCCCACCCCCTGTCCACCCATCCCCATATTCCCGCCTTGACATACCCCTTTTCTGAGGCCTCTAACATCCTCAGGCCCAAGGGCCTTTCCTCTCTCCCTGATGGCCATTGAGGTCATCCTCTGCCACATATGTGGTCCAAAACATAAGTCCATCAATGTGTATTGTTTGGTTGGTGGTCCAAACTCCAGGAGGACCGGGGTGGGGGGGTCAGGCCCATTGACTCTCTTGCTCCCTCCATGGGGCTGCAAATTCCCTCAACTCCTTCAGACAGTCCTCCAACTCCTCCATCTGGGACCTCACTCTCAGTCCAGCGGTTACTGTTAAGTGAAACTTGGGCATTCTGAACTTTTGGGCTAATATCCGCTTATCAGTAAGTACATACCATGTTCCTTCTTTTGTGACTGAGTTACCTCGCTCAGGATGATATTTTCAAGTTCCATCCATTTGCCTGCAAATTTCATGAAGTCATTGTTTTTAATAGCTGAATAGTACTCCATTGTGTAAATGTACCGCATTTTCTGTATCCATTCCTCTGATGAGGGACATCTGGGTTGTTTCCAGCTTCTGGCTATTATAAATATGGCTGCTATGAACATAGTGGAGCATTGATTGTAATGCTGAGGATAGTCTAGGACTTCTCACATACCAGCCGAGCATTTTACCACTGAGTTGCAGCTTCAGGCTCCATGTTGCCTTAAATGACAATGTTCTTCTCTTCTATGACTGAATAATATTCTAGTGTATGTGTTTCTGTGTATGTGATTTTCTTCAACTATATATTTATCCACTGATGGACACTGATTTTGATGTTATAAACTTGGCTATTATAAGAAATTCTTCAGTGAGCATGCATATCTGATATTTGTAAAGATGTTGATTTTAATCCCCTTTATATTATATTCAATAGAAATATTTCTTAATCATTCTGCTTGCAATTTTTAAGACACTCTCCATACTAGGTATTGTAATAACTATACTGACAGTCTTACCAGCATTTTTCTAGGATTCCTTTTTTCTACATTCTACCAACATGTGTTATATTTTGATGTTGTTTTGATCATGGTTGTTCTCACAGGTGTAAGATGGCATCCAAGAAGTCTCAACTTGTGTTTCAACCACAATTAGGGGCATAGAATGCCTTTGCACACCCCTGTTGGACTTCTGAGTGCCTTCTTTAGAAATAATTATTCAAGGGCAGGGAAAGATGGCTTGATGGATGATGAGCGTGTCATAAAAGTGTGAAGACATGAGTTTGGATCCACAGAATCCATGTGAAATGCAAACAAGCATGACAGCCATCTGTGATCCAAGCACTAAGAGACAGAGACAGTGATTCCCCAGGACAAGCAGGCTATCTAGACTAGTCAATGTTGGTGAACTCCAGATTCAAACAGAGATCCTACCTCAGTAAATAAAGTGGGAAGCAATCAAGATACCCTACAACAACTTTAAGCCTACATATACATGCAAATACACATACACACAGAGACATACATACCATGCAGATGTACTTGCAACAAATAAACAAACAACTATGTTCTTTGCTCATTATTAACAGGTTGCTCAGGCTAGTTTTATGTCAACTTGTCACAAGCTAATTTGAGAAGATGGATTTTCAACTGAGAAAGTATATCTAAAGATTGGCCTGTAGGCAAGTCAGTAGTGCATTTTCTTAATTAGTGATTAATATGTGATGTCACTGGCAGGCTGCTGGTACTTAGTGCTATAATAAAAAAGACTAAGCCGTGAATAGGAAGCCAGTAAGTGGCACTTCTCCATGTCCTCTACCTCAGCTCCTGTCTCCAGGTCCGTGCCTTGAGTTCCTATTCTGATTGAGTTCTTGACCTGACTTCCCTTGGTGAGGAAATGTGGTATGGAACTGTAAGCTGAAATAAAGCTTTTCCTCTACAAGTTGGTTATTTGGGGTTGCTATTAAGTTGTGTAAATTGTTTATAGTTTTAGATACTGGCTCCTCATCAGATACAAACTTTGCAAATGTTTTCCCCCAATCCATGAGTTAGTTTTACATTTTGCTGACCATTTTCTGGCTGTGCATAAGCTTTTCATTCTCACGTATCTTATTTGTTAATTTTTGTCTTTATTTGCATGTATGTTTGGTATTAGAGCCAAAATTAAATAAATACTACCAACACCACAGTCACGGAATCTTCCTGTTTTTCAAGACTCTTATGCTTTCATAATGTCTCACATCCATTTAAGTCTTTAATTGATTAATTGGGTCTGAAATAGTTTTGTATGTGGTGTAAGATGAGTATCCAACTTCATTCCTTTGTATGTGTTTGTGTTTTTTCCCACTATCATTTAGCACCATGCATGCTTGGCATCCTTATCAAACTTTTGCTTACTAGATATATGGGTTTATACCGGATCTCTATTGTTTTAGACTAACTGCACTCCTTTTTAATTCTCACACCCCTTAGTAACACAGATTGTGAACAAACCTCAAAATGTCTGTTGGATTTGATTGGTTTTTCACAAAAAAAAATCTGGTTTTAAATTTTTTTATTGTTTTTTCTTTTGTTTTACTGAATTTTATGTAAATAATCTCAGACGCTTTTTATGACATGCATGAAATAATTCTTGTAAATTCTTTGCTAACTAGGTTACTGGCAAATTGTAGGAAAAAGAAAATTAATGTATAAGAACATGTTATGGAAATGGCAATATTAATAACACTGTCAGCTCATATAGTTTTATTCCCTCGATTGTTCCCAAATCTAAGTTTCAGATCTTCCACTACAGCAGTGTATAATCATCATGTTTAGAAAGTTCACAGAAGGGTTTATGTATCATCAGTGTTCATGGTCACACTCATAACATGGCTCATCCTTGGAAATGACCTCTCTTCCCCTCTATATCCTCAATAATTTAAACCAGTGACACACAATTAGAAGTTTCCTTTTTAATTTAGGAACTGAAAGATGATTTCAGTTTACTAACAAAAGTGAAACATCCTATAAAGTGGTAAGCACACCAAAACAAAACAAAACACTTCCCAATATTCTCAAAGATGAAATAAATAGATTACTTTAAGTTTTCACTAATTTAATTTATATCTCTTATAACTAGACCAGCTTGAGTTATAAATGCAACTTTGTATTGACATTGGAATAGACTTTGTCCAATCTTTGATTTTTTTTGAAAAGGAAAGATTTTTGCATGGCTGTAGCCAAGAGTCTTAGTTGAGAGAGGTTCACCAAGGACTTCTAACACACTCCACACATGAGTCCTTCCCATCAACATAAAGTGTTGTTGCATTAGTGAAGTTGCAGTAAACTCATATATATATGTTACATATATGTGTTACATGCATATAGTTTACATGTAATAACACTTGATTTTAAAGGGACATGAATTTGAAGGAGTCTGTGGAGGGGGAAATGGGGCGGGTTTGGTGGGAGGAAGGGGCAGTGAGAAATGTTGTAATTAAAATAAAATCCCAATAATAAATGAAATAAAAGTGCCTGTTGCCAATAATATCTACAATATTTGTCTTAAGTTGGTTTTATTTAATTGTCAATTCTATGGACTTTCCATTATTTATTACATTTTTTTGCTTATTTTCAGACATGAATGTTTAACTCTAAATTCATTCAGAGTAAATTACATAAAACCAAGGATACGGGCATTCATATAAAAATAAATACTTTTTTAAAAAGGAGTTGAATTAGAGCTCACCCTGTCCTTTAACCAATGATAGTTATCATGTTAATAAATGAGGTCATTGTAAATCACTGGCAGCAACATCAGTTACTTTAATTAATGTTGCATTTGATGCACTGTTTAAACTATTTAGTTCTTCTTCCATTGTCAATGGTGAATGAAAAGCTAGGTATGTCTAGACTTCAGTGGTGAGACTAGAAACTACGACATAAGTTACTGAGACCTCAAGGCAGCTGATAGCAGATGGTTTTCACTACTTCACGCAGCAGAAACACTGTGCATGAGATGAACACCTCAACAGGCAGTGTTTGCTCCAAGCATTTGCTTCTCTCACTATCACAAATTTCTCTTCCACTGCACACAGGAAAGATGAGGGTTTTAAGCATAAGGATGCTGGGATTGATAACATTTAATACATACCATGTCTTATTACAAAAGGATTAAGTAATTCTACTATGACCAAACGTGCTTCATACTTCAGTATGGATAGTCCCAAACAACCCCCACACACACACATACATATACTTCCTCATGTTATGGCTTCTATGAATGCCTGAAAAGTAGATAAATGCATATAAGCCAGACACTCACTAAGGCTTATCTTTTAAGAAATTTCTGTGTTCGATACATTTTTCCTAAGTAGGCAACCACTTATATTTGATTAGAAACCAAGCTGTTTAAAACCCAAGTATTTGGAATATGAAAACTTAAGTATTTGGAATATGAAGTTTAGATATAAAATTGGGCAATAAAGATAAAATCAGATAGCTAATCCAGATGGTACAGTAGCGATCTACACAAAGTTCCAAAATGAAAATAAAAGGAAGGATGTTTTTCAAATACTATAAAATTCGCTAGAATTGGAAGTTATTTGGGAGCTAAAAGTCTCGTAAGAATATCCACAAACTGAATGAAAAACTGCCCAACAAGTCAAGTTTTTATTTCACCACACTATGAACAAATTATCAAAAGAAGATCCTATTTTTGAAAGAAAATGAAAGGTGTTCTCAGGGGCTAGAGAGATGTCTAAACCATTAAAGAGAACATACTGTTATTCCAGAGGACCTGAGTTCAGTTCCCAGGACTCATATTAGGTGGCTTATAAAAACCTATAATTCCAGCTCAGAAAATCCAATCCTTCTTCTGGGCTCTTGTGGGCACATGCATGCACAATAAAAACAAATTATTCTTTTTAGTTGTTAAAAGGTGTTATGCAAAAGAGTCAGAATATGATTTTGGATTCAACATAGTGTCCTAAGGTGGGGAACAATAAAGAAATGCTTCAAAATTATCAAGAAAATATTATTTCCAAACAAAACTGCAACCTTCACTTAATTAGCCAGGACAGGCTAAGTTACTCTGTAATGACAAGCTATCTACATATCTCCAAGTCTAAATATGTAAGGTTACTTCTCAAACATGTATGCAAGAATCTCTCTGGAGCAACACCTTCTGAACAACAACTCAGGAATGATCTCCTTAGTCACGAGCCTCCTTCATCTTGCTGACATTCAACTGATCTGTCATAACAGATTAAGGGAAATTAGCAGATTGCAATGACTTAAATGTTAGGACTAAAAGTCCAGAACACATGGCCTCCACTCACAGCTGATTATCCCATGATTATTTCAAGGAGGATAATATTTCTTACCTCTTCACACATCAGTACCTTAGATAGAGAATCAGGTATGAGAGACTACCAGGTATCTCTAATACCGTCATACATCAGAGAAGATATTTTCAGATATGTATAACAACCAAAACACATATCTTTATGAGCTATTTCTGAGAAAGTGCCTGAAAGAAGCATTCCACTAAACTAAGGTCTAAAGTAAGAATGAGGAGGCATGGGATCAAGGAAATGGGGAAGAAAGGAAACTGTCGCTTCTTTAAATGGGGTGAGATTCTGGAATGAATGCAACATATCATGATCCACTTTTTTTTCTGCCCACACTAACTATATTTTATTCCATACCTTATGTGAAGCGACTTTTGCATTTATTTTCATGACAGAAACAAGCCTAGAATTTTCCCTTTTGGTGACGTCTTTGAAACATTCTGCTAATAAGGTTATGACTAACTCACAAAACAAGCATTTCTTATATAAAAATTAGTGAATTTGAATAAGCTTGGACAGTTTGATGAGGACATATTTGAATACTCATCTATTTTACAGATACTTCAATATGTTGCTATGACACCTTATATCTTTGCTTTATAAATATCTATACTCATTGATCTTACTTGGTATTTATAAATTTGTAATCACAGCTTTAGAGACTATGGTTTTTTTGGTTTATCTTATTCATCTCCATTTAGTTGAATGTATTTTCTATTTTTCAACATTATTTTGTTTTATTTGTAGGGTATTTGCAAACACAGTGTATAACTTGTTGGCATTTGGGGGGGTGTTTACTTGTAATTGTAGTTTCATGTCACTAATCAGATGTTGCCAGAGAACACATGTGAATTGCACTTTTCAAGATGTTTTGCAGCTTGGATTTATGCTTTAGCAGTGGGTCAAAGCTTGGTTAAATATTCCACTTCCAGTCAGAAAGGATTTCAGGCTTAAGTGAAACTTGGTTTGGAATGACAGAAGCAACACCCAGGTTCCAGGTGAATAAAGCTGGAAATTAATCAAGATAAAGTTATCTTGAAAGCTATGGACTTAAAGGCTTCTTTTCTCACAGTAAACAACAGGGCGTGAGAGAGCTCACCCTATACACCCTTCAGGTTTTTTTTTTTTTTTTTTTTTTTTTTTTTTACTTTTTTATCTTCCATTTCAATTCTCATTCATATTCTCTCACTCTCCTTCCCTCCCTCCCCTCTTCTTCCCTTGTTCCATCTCACTCTCCCCTTTATCTCCCCTTTCCCCTTTCCCTCTTCCTCCTTCCTCCAATTTCAGTAAATTTAAAAACTTATAGAGAAACATGAGGGCTTCTCAGAAACCTGCCTTCAACACATCTACCAATCATTTCTTGTTTTTACCCTGTATTCTTATCACTTGTGTCCTGGGTGTATTGCAAGGCTCATTTTACTGATGACATTTCTTCTAGTATCTCATCTGAGTTTCTAACTCCCAAATCCTCCTCCTTGTGGGATCTGAATCACTTGTCACCTTGTCTGAAACACAGACATCACTAACAATTCTACTTTGATCTTTGCTGATGAACCCTTAAATGCTTGTCCTAAAACCTTGAGCAGAGTACACCTATAGTGGCAAGCAGTTCACTGGAGGGTGCCTGTTTCAGTTCCCTTTTCTAAGAGAACTAGCCACCCAGCCTCTTGGCCTTGGGAGCCCTATTCCCACCTATACCTCTCCGGAGTTCATTTAATGCATCATCTAGCCTTGTTCTGCATTCTTTCCTCTAGGTTTAGGTTTATAAAGGCTAATAACTCAAGCAGAAAAGCTGATGCATGAAACTGAGCCTCAACTCAGTTGTCTAACTTCCAAAGTCTGGAGGCTCCTGAAGACTTCTGGTGTTACCATGCAGATTTCTTTTTAAGTTGTATATAGCTTTTAAAGTTTACTGCAGTGGGAACATTGATCAGGTACATAGCTGGGATACAAATATCTTTCTTTTACATTTCCTAAAATGCTTAAGATTACTAGTTTTCACATACATATATATATGTTTATTACTTTATATTATATAAAATGAAGGTTTATCTTTTACACTTTCTATACAAAAATATATACAATAATTCGCCCTGGTAACGTCCAAATACAATGCCAACAAGATTATTTTTTGTGAAATCAAGATTTAAATTTTATTAGAGGTCTATAAATATTTTAAACCATATAATGTCTATAGTCCCTTTTTATTTTTATCACTTTATTTTACCTTTTGTGACATAGGGTTTTGCTGTCCAGGCCAGCCTTAAACTTGTGGTCCTCCTGTCTCAGCATCCTGGTATCTAGAATTAGGGTACCACTATGCCTTGCTTCAAGATACTTTATTACACACATAAATTCCTTTAGCTACACAATGCAAAGCTCGGGAAGTGGCTGTATTTTGAGGACATATTACTTGGTACATTATACTAACTCAAATCTCAATAGTGACAGTCATCTCAGGATGGCTTTTACTTCCATTTCATTGTTTGATACATATTCCTTGATGTTCACTCCTCTTTCTCTGTTCTAGACATCTTGTTCTCTCAACTGGTTTCACATATTCCCTGATATTTTTCAAACCAACGCATCCCTGTGTTAGGTAATGAAATAGCTTCCAGAAAGAAAATGATCACAACCAGCTATAGATCACATATTAAGTGACTTTTTTTTTTACTTCTTCAAGGCTATCAATCAGATTAAAGTGTATCAGAATAACATTTCCTAGTTTCCAAGAATATATTTAAAGTATAGTTTCATCTGCCTATAGAAGCAGAAAAAACAGAACCAGAATGCAATAAAAGTTATTATTATTATTAATTTATCACTACTACTACTACTACTACTACTACTACTACTACTACTACTATTGTAAAAGTAGAATTTTTCCTCAACCATAAACATCAAAATTAATGTTTTTAAGACTAGTAGTCTAATGGTCACTAGCATCAGAAAGTATTTTGATATGAACTATGAAAGTCTCATAACTACTTTCTGGGCATTATAGACAAAGAAGGATGCTCTTCACTTTTTTATAATTATTTCAAATATTCCAACTAATTGGCAAGTACATCATGATCAAGAGGATATATAAGCCTTTCTGTCAACAAGTTAACCTACACACATGTATTATTGCTCTAACAGAAGTTCTGATATTTAAAGCTATGCATATATAATACTTTGTTTTACAAATATTATATACTCTGTTTATATAATATTTATATTAAGCTATACATGTATACAAAAGATGCATATATACTGTTATGTGTCCAACATGACAGTATATGGAATGAGTTTAGTTTTTTCAAAATACTCCTACACTTTTCATATTACTATTATTTTCTCCCAACTTCTGACCACCACTGTCTCTATAATTTTGTCTTTTCTAGACTGGTGTATAGTTGGAATCATATAGTATAGAAATTAGATAGCCCTATCAAATCGCTTTCTTTCACTTAGTAGTATTCATTTATGGTTCCTCTGTATTCTTTCATGGCTGGCAAGCTTCTCTTCAGTGGTAATATTCTGGATATAATATAGTTTATTTAGACATTCACCTTCTGAACGGAAACCACTCACTTGCTCAAAAGTTTGGACAATAATGAGTCAAGCTTCTATAAATGTCTGTGAGGAGGTGTTTGCATGGATGAATGATTTTTATTGATTTGAGTAAACGCCAAGGAACATGAGATACATGGCAAAAGTGTATCTGTAAGAAGCTGCCAGAATGACATCCAACGCTGTTAGATTAGTTCCATGTTTTTGCCAATGGACAAGTGTTTTCCTGATTTCATGTACCCACCTGCTTTTTGTGTGGTCAGTGGTTTGAACTCTGGCCATTCCCTATAGGACTATGGTGGTACTGCATTGTTCACAAGCCTCTAATGACATTATGTGCTTTTGGTTATCATTTTCCATGAACTATCTGATATATTGATACTCCCTATTTCAACTTAGAATAATGGTTCTCAGTCTATGGGTCATGACTCCTTTAGGGAGGGGGTGAATGACCCTTTCACAGAGGTTGTATATCAGATATCCTGTAAATCAGATATTTAAATTACAATTTGTAACTAGCAGAATCATAGTCATGAAGAAGTGATGAGATAATCTTATGTTTGGGGTTCACCACAACATAAGGATTCATACTAAGGGATCTCAGCATTAAGAAAGTTGAGAATCACTCCCTTTGAAGGTCCCTATGGACCCATTCTCTGTATCACTATCCTGTTCTGATCCTACTGATTAGCCTATTAAAGATATTCTTCTGCTAGAGAGTTTTCAAATCCAGCCTTAACCTTTAAGTAGTTCTTATATTTTCCGACTCTCATTGGTCATTACAAATTTAGTTTTATAAGTTGCCCATTTTCTTCCATTATGGTCCTTAACATATAAGCATTCTTTTATGAAATCCCTTTTCTGATAATTTCCCATATGTATCATATCCAAGTCATTTTCTGATGATTTATATTTTCAAACTATACTATTTTTGCCTCTGGCAGTCTTTATACTTTTGTAGTTCTTGTTGAAAGCTAGACATCTTCTATATTACATATATACTGAGGTTAAGTGGACCTTCTGTATGAGGATCTATTTTAATCCTGCCAGGACTTGGCTGAGTTTGATGTTTTGTTATGGCTATGGGCACTAGACAATTTACAATTCTACTGACCTTGTTTTTGCCCAGTTTTGGCTGTGGGGCTTGCCTTTGTTCTGATCTTCTGAGAGACTCTTTATCTTGCAGCTTTTCAACCATAAAACACTGCTGTTGTACTGAATGCTCATTTTTGTGGAGGAGAGACACATGTTTTAACCTGATTGGGGCTCAGTATTTGGAGACTCTGGGGACTGAACTTTCCCATGAGTTTCTGTCCTTTCTTCACAAAGATAGCTCTTCATTGATAAAACACAGCCCTGGTCTGTGTCTAGATAATCCACATTTATTTTCCTTTTATTTCCTGTGTTTCAGGGACTATGCTGTTTGTCCTTTTTCCTGCTCATGTTTCTTCATCTCATTAGGTGAAACAATTTCAGTTGGAATATGTTTTACTGTTGAAGTCTGCTGAAGCAAGTTTCCCAAAGGAAAGGGGCTTGGTAACAGGGAACACTCAGCGGAAGGTACATGGCACCTATATTTTTCTTCAGTTAGGACAGAAGATGGGGGATCCTTGGTGGATCCTCAGTCTAGGTGCGGTGAGATCCATGAAGAGGAACTTCTGCCAATGCCTGTCCCTGGAATGGCCCTTGTGTGGCAGATCTACACACTCAGCCTCCAGCAGCTCAGTGAGCAGCTCCTGCTCCAGCAGCCATCTCCACTATGTCTAGCTGGATTCGTCCTCCTTCCACACTTCCAGCTGATGATATGTACTACAACCTCAGTTTCCTGATGGATCCAATGTCTCTCTGTGAGAGGACAAGAGGACAAACTCCAAGCTCTTTCACACATTGGGACTGAAAACAGGATGAGAGAACTAGTCTTATACTGTTTCACAAGTTTAGGGGCTTTGACATTATTAGAATTCAGAATTTTTTTTTCATCAGTAAATTTCCCTAAAATTTCAGTAAATGGCAACCTGGAAACAGAATAAACACAGAAACAAAACAGGGTAAAAACCTGTTTTCCAAAAAGTAGCAGGGTGGCTCCAAAGATTAAGCTGACTGACCATCTTAACAGACAAAAGAGAAAGAACATCAACTCAGTGTCTCAGGCTTGCTAGTTTGGGTGTTGAATAAATGTGTGGAAGCATGGTGTTCTGGGAAGAAAACTGATCTCATTAGAGCAGTGTGAATTTTATGAGACATTGTCAACTTGACCTTCACATCATTAATTCAATTGCTGTAGAAACAGCTTCCAAATGAATATAACCAGGCACTTTTTTGTCCAGCTAAATATTTTTATTGGTTATTTGGGAATAGACCCCAATAACATTCACTTCCCAGTCGTCCTAGGTCTCCTTTCCCTTGTGACCTCCCCACCCTTCTTCCCAAAAGAAAGAAATTAAAACTTGAAACAACAACCACAACAAACAAACCAACAAACATGAAACAACCACAAGTCCAATTTGTATTGCTCATTGCCCATATAGTTACTGGAGCATGATTAAATCTTCAGTGACCAGCCCCTTAAAGAAAACTGGGCCCTTCCTCACCTGTACCCGTGCCAGAAACCACCAATTGTGGAGAGCTACACTTACCGTCCTTATCACAATTTTTAAGAGTTCTCTTCAGTGCTTTTCTGTCTAGGCTATTATTTGAGGGGAGGGGGCACAGAAGCATTCCATGTCCCTTTCTTTCAATTGTGAGTCTGTTTGCATGTAAAGCTGTTTGGGCAAAAGGGTATACTGTGTCACACTGCAGTCTCCAGTACCACTATGATGAACATGGGAGAGATGGAGGAGCAGAGCAATCAATCAATTGATGCCTGTGCAGTGGATAGAAGTGGGAGAGATGAAGGAGTGGAAAAATTGATCGATGCCTGTGCAGTGCATAGAGATGGGAGAGACAGAGAAGTGGAGCAATCAATTGACCGATGCCTGTGAGGTAGACAGAGGTGGGATTAGAAGTTTAACAGTGTTGACAGATGTGAGAGAAGGCTGCGGTAGACCAGGAAGCATGTTGGTGCTGAGTAGAGCAGAAAGGATGGTGTGGAGCTCCTTGGAGCTTGTGTAGCTCCAACACGTTGCCCAGGATCTTCCTAGCTCTGAGAAATGGCAGGATATCCACGATGAAGAATTGATCATTTTCTGGATTGGACCTTCTTGGAAGACCTCTTTGGTCCATGTTGCCTCTGGAGACCATGTTGGTATTGGTGGTCCATGGTACTGTCCCAGGCCAAGTGGGTGTCAGTGATGTGGGCTGCCACTGGAGACCAGGTTGACATCCCTCATCTGTGCTGCCGCAGGAGGCAAAGTTAGTGTCCCTGGTTTGGATTTCCACCTGAGGCCATGTTGATGAGCATGGTCTACTCTGCTGTGAGAGTTCATGTTGATGTCCATGGTGCAAGCTGCCACTGAGGGTCATGTTGGAGTCCATGGAGCCAAGGACTGTATTGATGTCTGTGGCCTGTGCTGCAGAAGAGGGTTGTGTTAATATCTGGAGTCTGTATTGCCATTGGAAACCATGCTATGGTCCATGGTACTTGCTGATGCCAGAGGCCAAGTGGATGTCATGGCCTGTTCTCCCACTGACTGTAAAGGGCAAGGAAGCTACTTCTGTAGTAGTATTGAAGATGGCATACTCACAGTTGAAACCAGGTACTTTCACTTTGTTTTCACATTATCTCTTGTCTTTCTGTTCCAGTTTCGTATCTTTTCTCTTGTTGTGAAGGATACCCATTTTCTAAATTATTACATTGCTTTTAATTATTTTCTTTTTTTGAGGTTATACTAATATCATTCTACTCTTCCCTTTCCTCTCTCCAAACCCTCTCATATATCCTTTCTTGCTCTTTCAGATTCATGGCCTCTTTTTTCTTAATTGTTATTGCATGCATATATGTGTATAAATATATATTCCTAAATATAACCCACTCAGTCTTTATAATGTTTCTTGTATATATATTTTCAGCGCTGACCATTTCATATTGGATAACTGATTGGTATGCTCTTCCTTGGGGAAGACTATTCTCTTGCTCAAATTATTCCTTAGTTTCCTGTGGCTCTTTGTGTAAGTTTGAGGCTTCTTGGTCTTCCCATCCCTCCACTCCTGTCCACTTGGTATATCAATTGTTGTCCTTGTTCCACTCATGATTAAGGAATGCTACATTGATTTTGTATATTCTTGAGTTTTTTAGACATTGTTTCCATTTTCATTTTATTCTCTAAGCTGCTTTCTTTGCCTTTGCTGTGTTAATTATTCAGATAGAAAAGATACTTATTGCCTGATCTTATCCTTTTGGCCCTGCCCTCTGGCCATGTCTAGCTGCAAGTCCTCTTGTGAGATCTCAGGTCTATAAATAAGTCAGGTGGCAAGGCCTGAGAAGTGATGACTCCCTCTTCCTGTTCTTCGCTGAACCAAATGAGCTATCTCAGGACCCTGCATGGGAAGTGCATAGATGTTGCACAGGCTGTGTGTCACCCATTGCCTTTGGTCCTACTTTCATGGCATTAGGAAACATTTTGACTTTTCTTTTGTCCTTTCCTTTTCTTGTGTTGGGATGAATCCAGGGCTTTTAAAACACTAAGTAAGCAGGCTCCCACTACATACATACTTAGCCTTTTAAGAATGATCACCTGCCTTTATTTCCTTTGGTTCTCAGACTCATTTTTAAAAACTTGAATTTTTTTCTCTCAGACTAGTCCCATCATTTCTATCAACTCTCACAGGAAGCAGAGACTTTTCTCATTCTTACAATAAAATTATATTTGGGCCCTGTTTAGAACATGCATTTTCACTTGATAATTTTAATATTCATTTTGAGATTTTATAATGAGAAGCTAGGAAAACCTTTGTTCCTTTACGTCAGCATTTGAACATTGAAAGAATGTTGAAAAGAAAACAAAACTCTACATTCATTTCTATATACTTGATCTTACTAATCATGCATAGTTTAAATGTGGATTTTACCATAAGCTGCCAGGTACTGGAAGCTCAGTCACCAATGTGCTGCACATAAAAATGTAGTGGAACATGCAAACATAGGTGGGGGTTGGGTCATAGAATGTAGGTCCCTCAGGCAGGTCCAGTGTTATCCTCCCAGAAGCCTAGATACTTCTATGTTAAAAGCTTGCACATGCCACAAAATGATCCCGTCTGCATTCCTCTAATAGGTTATGGTAAAGCCAAGCAGCCCTTATTAGGGGGTGATAAGGAAAGACTTAAGACTACTTTTATATTGTTTTAAGAATCCTGGTATTTGCAGCTACAGTGATATCCCAGGGAATAAGAGCAGTTGCTGCTCTTCCAGAAGACCCAAGATTGGTTACCAGTACCCACATCAGGCAACTCACAACTACCTGTAACTCTAGATCCAGGGGTTCTGATGTTCTCTTCTGGCCTCTGTGGACACCTGAGCATATGTAGCAGACACTCCCACATACTACACATACACAAAAAATAGAAATAAATTTTTAAAAGAACCATAGTATAAAAATTCAAGTTACATATTTTAAATTTCTCTACCTAAAAATGTCTTCTACTTCATTCTTATATCACATTAGTGATGAAAAGGAGACAAAGTCAACTAATATTACAATTAACTACAATAAATTAGAAGCAAAATCAAAACTAAGACCCAAGTTTCTGTGAGTTGTATTTAATGCAGCAATTTGTTGATATCTAAGTATTAGTAGTAATTATAACTTATTATCTTTTGATCTACAGTCAGTTTATGACTATGTGGGGTTCTGTGACAGAATGCCTAGCAGGAGTCACTTAAGAAAGGTAATGCTTAGTTAGCTCACAGTTTTAGAGGACTCAGTCTATTATGGCAGAACTACTCTGATGGTGACAGTGGGTACTTTTGGCAGAGCCTGTTCATCTCACAGTAGAACAGGAAGCAGAAACAGAGACAGGATCCAGGGATCCAATATAACTTCCAGAGGTCTGCCCTGGTGATCAAAGTCTCCCAGTTTTCCACCCCCATTAATTAATTTATCTATTCATTTTATATCCAGATCTCAGATTTCTCCCCCTTCTCTCCTCAAGTCCCTCTCTCCCCTCCTGTCCCTTCCCTTCCCACATCCCCCATCTTCTCAGAGAAGAGTGTAAGCCCCATGGACTGAAGAACAAGCATTCAAAATAGGGGCCTCTGGGGGATGTTTCAGAATCAAACCATTAGAACAATTTTTATAAAAATAAACAGCATTTTTACAGGGCTTGAAGTCAGTTTCCTCTGTTTGTTCTTATATTTGAATTCATGCTAAAAGAACCAGCCAATGGCCAAAGGTTTCAGACTGTGTATGTATATATATATACATGAATGTTCTGCTTCTAAGGTTATCCCTCCCTGGTGAGTCTCAGATGAGACTCTATCATTATCATTCTGGCTATAAAGTGCTTACCTTATATGGTTTCTCTGCATCTAACACAGGGCACTGAAGGCTGGAACCAGGATCATATATAAAGAAATGACTGCCTATTATATTTTACTTCTCCCCTCTACGTAATGCAGAAGGGCCTCTAAAGTATATTAACCTGTGATGATCCATATTCCTGTAATGGACCCAAAATTATCACCCGCTAGCACACTGAGCTCCAAGGATGAGGCAAGAGTGCAAATATCCAATAACAAGTTAGAAAAAAATTTTACTGCCCGAGTGGGAGAGAAGCCTAAAGCTCACAAGTACAAGAATAAGAATATACAAAACTGTAATATGTCCTCCCACTAGCTAGTTTAAATGCAAGGGCTCCTGAAACTCAGAGCTCTAACAAGGAAAGCAAAGTGCTTCTCTCTATTCTTACACAGTGGTAGCTTCAGCACCATCTGATTCATGTTCATTCAAACTTTTCCCTTTAAATACCACCTCCTCCAATTTCCTAGGAAGAAATATTTGGGTGTGTTTAGGGTAATCAACATGGTTAACTTACTAAAGAAATAAAGCTGCACATGTCAAGAGTTTCTGAGTGCTAGCATTAAAATAATATTTTAGGACAGTGGTTCCCACTTTCCTAATGCTGGGACCCTTTAATATAGTTCCTCATGTTGTGGTGATCCCCAACCATAAAATTATTTTCGTTGCTACTTCTTAACTGCAATTTTGCTACTGTTATAAATCGTAATGTAAATATTTTTGGACATAGAGATTGCTAAAGAGGTCATGACGCATAGGTTGAGAACCACTGTTCTAGGGGGACCATACTCCTACAGCTAATTGAACTGTTTTCATACATATGCAGCATGAAAAGTTTGGATTTGAACTCTAAGGCAAGCATTAGAATGTTTTGTGGAAATCAAAGTTACTGTGAACAGGAAGGTGAGATATAATCTCCACAGTTTAGAAGTGTGATTCCCTCAGGGCCTACAAGTTAGAAGCTTGGTCCTGAGGGTGGCACTCTTGGCAGGGCCAGAGCCCTCAGTTGGCAATGGAGAATGGGATAGCTTTAGGTCTCAAGGGTATGGCTTTGGCATGGACTTGGAGACTCCAGTCTCACATTTTCCTCTCTGTGCTTCTGGGTTTACAAGGCAAACAGATTTTCTCTTCTTTACAGAAGTTCTTTTGTTCCACCACATGATCCTATCAAGGCTCTTGCTTGTCAGTTGTGCACATGAAAGGGCCTGACAATTTTACACTGCCACTTCTATACCTCTGAGCCAACATAAACCTTTTCTCTTTATAAGTTAATTGTGTAAGGTTATTCATTACGGCGATGGACTTTGTACACAGGTATAGAAATTCTATGAGGAAAGAACTGATGAGGAAGAAAATGGATCCTTCATGTTAGGTGACAGTTCTGACACAGGGAAACAAGGATGGTGTTGGACAAAGTTCTAGGCTTGGGTGTGGTAACAGAATGGAGATTATGAAGTCAAAGTTAGAGAAACTATATGTCTACCTGCTCAAAAAGCTGATCATTCACGATAGGTGAGACAATTTTTCTGCCTTTTGACTCGTATCTCTGTCATCCATTACTAAATACAATATGAGAAAGGGACAACTCACCTTGAATGAACTCTACTTTCTTATACAAAATCCCAAACTGTTCACAGTTTTTATACTCAGAACTTTTCATCTAAGCACATGATTCCTGATAGACCATGGCAATGTTCACAGATCAAAACAATACCTTTTAACAGCCTATAGGTCTGTGGGCAGAATTTAGGTGGTCTTTGCTGTATTCTGTGCATAATAAGACCAAAATCAAGATCTTGAGCTAATAGTTCTCCTGGAATGATACAATGAATCATAAAAGACCACAAACACGATATAAAAAATGATGTTAGATTTTTTTTTCCAAGTGTCTCTTTGTACTATGATTTAAAAGGAAAGTACTTTGGATTCTTGTGGTGATACTGGTGGATACTATTATCCTAAGGAGAAAACAGTGTTTTGTTGATGCTGAGCAAACCTGCTGTAAAATTAAGTTTGTAAAAGAAATAAAGGAGAGAGCTAACTTTCCATTTCTTAGATCACTGCAGGGGAAGCAATTTCCATTTTCAGTTTCTCAATTTTTCTTCATTATATCTGATTTGTTAGGGGCAGAAGAAGCTTCCACTTTTTAGCCTTGTCTACTAGCTTTAGGCCGCTGCATCACATCTATGTAAGTTAATATTTTAGTGGTGGTAATAAAGTGCTCTCAACCCACAGGAACACCTACACCATATTCAAATCGCCCTGCCATTTTGAATGCTGGTGTCTGCTGGGTGCTAAGTTCAGACATCACATTTGTCAAAAGGGATAATCATCTTCTTGCCTGAAGACAAGAGCCTGGGGAAGTTCAGAAATGCCAGCCAGCACTTAGTCAAGCAAGACTCCCTGGAGAAAAAAGAAATGGCCAAAAGACACATACCATGAAAGGCATGTAAGTAGCTGTTCATCTTCAAAATCAACTGCAAAGCAAATGTTCTGGCTCATCAGCACAAGAGACAGTAGGGTGCACAGACTAATGAGAAAACTCCTTAATATAAAGAAAGCAGATATCTCAAATGATATATACTAGCTAGAAAGTAAGTTGCACACTTCAGACCACAGCCAGGAGTTACCCTCATTGATACTCTGTTTCTTTTATCTTTTTTAATTCTTTCATTACATTTATGTGTAGCAGAATATCACTTTTAAACATCACAGATATATAATTTTTATAAGAAAGTTTATCTGCAATGCCATTTCAAATCAACCCAGGTTGCTAAGGGAATATGTAGAGCTCCTAACTAGCCCATGATGGACATGTGTGAGAAGCAAAGCTCCACAGTGCTAAGAGGTGGCAAGTTTGTAATTACATCATAACCAAATCCATCATGATTGATTCTGGGCCTCATTAAAATAGGAGATGCCACTTTATGAAACTTCCTCTTCTTTACTGCCCCTGTTAATTCTTATTGGTAAATAAAGATGACAGCAGCCAATAGTTGAGGAGAAGAGACAAAGGCAGGGTTTAGGTTTCTCAGGGGAGAAACCAAAAGGAAGGAGATAGAGAGTAGCCATGGGATAGAGAAGCTAGAAGAGTCACCATGGCCTCTGGGCAAAGAGGACATGGCCCAGAGGGTGCCTGGTTGGAGTTAAGAGCAGTCCAGATGAAGCATAGTAAGTAATAACTTGGTTTATCAATGAGAAAGTTGATTCTAACACCATGAAGGGTAGGCAGTTGCCCAGCTATTGTGCTATTTAAGGCATACTAAAATATAAAAGCTATGTGAGTGCCTTTCATCCAGGAACATAACTGGTTTACAGCAGGAAGGAACCCAGGCACCAGATAATTTTTAAATATTTTGCAACACCTTTTCAAGTTTATATTATAGGACCAGTGAGATGGCTCAACAAGTAAGTGTATTTTCCTTACAGCCCTGCGGTGGAGCCTCAAATCCATGTACAGGATCTGGATGTGTTGCTTTAACTCTGTAACCACAGTCCTAACACTCATGCAAGGACATGGGAGGCAACGATGGAAGAATCTGACAAATTTCACATATGTGGCAACACAGTGGCAGAAGCAATAAGGGCAGTAAGACAGGAGGAGAGGGCTAACTTCCACCTTTGCACATCTGCACTTATTCGTACTCAAACCATAAATTAAAGAACTAAATCACATCTAACCTTAAAGTTTATATGACAATTCATATTGTTTTCATCAAGGCTGTCTTTTTATGATGGTGATTCTAGAGCAAATCACAGAGTTGTCAGTCTCTTTCCAGCTAGCTCTCACCAACAGACTGTCATCCTTCTAAGGACATGCTGCCAGGCTGTGTCGGGAAGCAGCATCAATTTCTTTAGTTAACATGGTGACAGGGAAAGATAAGGCATACACCCCCTAAACTGCTCTGTCTTTATTCTAGTGTCTGTCCTAGAAATGATAACAATTACCACTGTCCTTAGTTCCATTTTGTCTTATCTATTTATTTATTTATTCATTAATTTATTCATTCACACATTATGTAAATGGGGCACAAAGAACTCAGGTAAAAGGAAAGCTTATGGGAATTTTTCTTCTACCAGCTGAGATATGGTGAATGAATGCAGAGCCAGTGAAAAATAAACTCCATATCACATTAGTTTCATTACACTAGTTTAGTATTAATTTAATTGCACTTTACTTAAATATTTATGTCTTGGGAATTTCATCTATAAATACTGTATTTACATTGTTTCCACTCCTCTCTTCCTGTGCAACTCCTCCGACCTCCTCCTACTCCCTCTAAAATCCATGATCTTTTCTTTAATAATTGTTGTTATGCAAGCATACATATATATATACAACCTGACATCATTTAATGATTTCATATGGATATGTAATTGGAGCTGATGACTTTGAAATAGAGAATTTACCAAGGAGCTCACCGGGCAGATTCTCCTCTCTTAGAAACTATTGGTTGTACCTCATTCCACCCCATCTGGGTTATTATGTCAACTGGTGATGTCTAGACAAACTGGTAATGTATAGACAACCACAATGCTGAGATTTCATAGGTGCAGTTATCCTGTCTAGAAGGCTTTACCTAGCAGCAGGTACCCTGGTCCTTTGATCCTTAGAATCTTTTCACCCCTCTTCCATGATTTTCCCTGAGACTATAGAGTAGGTTTTGCACTGTATATGTATTAATTTGGGGAGTGTTCCCCATGGTCATTTATTCTCAACATTTGGGCCAGTTGTGGATCTCAGTGATAGTTTCAATCTATAGCAACCCCCTAAATGTATTTCACAAGGGCAATAGCTGCACTTATCTGTGTGCACACAAATATAACAATAAGGAAGATGTGGTCATGAATTTGAGGAGTAGGAGAAACATGAGAGGAGGTAAAGGTAAAAGGGAAGATATAGAAATGATGTAAAACAGTATTCATGTGTGAAATTCTCAAAAAATTAATTAAAATCCCCTTTTAAAATGTGGTGATCAAAACCAACAAAAAGAGCCAAAGAAAAAAATCACAAGAGACATAGACTCAGAGACAGACATGCTCTCTCATATACAGCAATCCATAAAAATACAAAAAAAAGTTTATCTTAGTTGATTTGTTTGTTCTTGTTTTATCTTACTTTATTATTTTATGATTATTCTTTAGATATTTCTTGGTTTTTTAATGAGAGACAGAAAGGCTATGGATCCAGATGTGAGGGAAAGAGGGGAAGGAGTCAGAAGACTTAGGGATCAGGAAAGTGTAATCAGATATTTATAAAAAAAAGAGAGAAAAAGAAAGAAAGAGAAAGGAAAGAAAAGAAAGAGAAACAGAAACAGAAACATAAAGGGGTTCACAAATATCAACTCCTCTCTGCAAGTGGATTCCACTTCTCTAAGGGTCTATGTCTGGAGTCATGTTATCCTAAATGTTCTCTAAGGGCATCAAAGACATGTTTTCTTTTTGTTTGGCTTTTCAGATGAACAAGGCCAACTTGTAGGAAAAGTAAAATTCAAACAAAATATTGGCATGTAAAATAAATTAATGAAATCAGAGCAGTAAAATATCAGTCAAGTGATAAAATTTGCATTATAGTATGGAAACAGTGGAGAACCTCTTTTTCCTCTCTTTGATGGGTTATTCTCAATATATAAAACTTGAAACAGTATATGAGTTGCCATGTGATATCAAATGTCTACCATGCTGTTAAAATGACAGGAACTGATTTATAGACATGTTGTTGATATAGGAATACTGGAGTATCTTTACGAGAAATGGAGCCTTTCTCGGATGTTAGGCAGCTTAACCCGGGGTATTCCAGATAACTGGATGCCCACCAAAGATACCCAAGCCAGTGGCTTTCATGATCTTGCTTTGCAACTTGAAAGAATAAAGTTCATGGACCTCATAGTTTTACAGAGGAGTTAATTAGATTCGTAGTACAGTGCTTGAAACACACACATGAGAGAGAGAGAGAGAGAGAGAGAGAGAGAGAGAGAGAGGCAGACAGATAGACAGACAGAGAGACAAAGACAAATACAGAGACAGAGACAGAGACAGAGAGATCTCTGTATGGCAGGAAGAGTTCCTAGAAACAGGACTACATGAAGCAGCAAACTGGGAACATTTTAGCAGACCTACAGCAGAAGTGGAGGTGAGACACAGAGTTGAGAATGAGCTGGTCACTCAGGAAGTCCATCAGGCTCCTCTCAATGTTGGTCATGTGCTCATCCACAACTCTAGCAGAGGTAAATTTTAGGAAAAGAGATAACAGTAAAACAGTAAATAGAACTGTCTTCAGGCATGGCTGGCATCCAGCAAAAACATTCTCAGGGTTGCTACCAGGGGTTCCTGCTCCACCTGACCAGCTTCTAACTCCCACAGTTATTAATAGCATAGATTCAGAGTTCTTGTAAATCAGAAGGCATTGAGCAATATTTTGGGAATTTTGATCGTTCTTCTCAAAAACTCTAATAAACCTATATGTAATAATAACTAATTCATTTTAAGACTCATCGCTCTATTCTTCCCTTTCTTCTTTTCAGAAACAAACTGATTTTTATTAAGTTGTAAGAACCCATGTCTCAAAAGTATAAGGTAAAAAGAAAAGGAATCATTTAGATCATTTTGCAAAAACATCACTTTTTTCTACATAATATACATTTTAAAAGGAAACTGAGCTTTGATCTATTTTCAGTAGGTTTTATACATTTTAACTTAATAAATACAATTATGTTTTTCCTATTAGTATATTTTAGGACTCATCATTTTAAGTTTATACCAAGCACTCTAAATTTTATAAAGGTCTTGAGGATAATCAAAAACTAGAAAACACTAAAAAGGAAAAGAGAAAATGTGATCTAAGTAGAAACTAACTTGGCATCTTAATTTTTCATTCAAAAATCTATTTCTTTATTGTTATCAATCATTTTTGTCTATTTTTTGTTTTCTTCTCTATTTATTTATTTATTTATTTATTTATTTATTCACTCATTTTTTTATCCTGATTGCAGCCTCCCTCCTCCCAGTTGCCACCTAACATGGCCCCTCCCCCAACACCACTTACCTTCACCTCTGAGAATTGGTAGGTTCCCCCTTTGGGTATCAGTCTGCCCTGGCACCTCAAGTCACCCAAGTCACCAGTAGGATTAGGCACCTCATCTTGCTTTGATGTCAGACAGGCAGTCTAGTTAGGGAAACAGGATCCACAGACAGGCAACAAAGTCAGGGTAAGCCCCCACTCCAGTTGTTGGGGGGCCTGCATGAAGACCAAACTGCACATCTGCTACATATGTGTAGGGAGGCCTAGGTTCAGCCTATGTATGCTCTTTGGTTGGTGGTTCCATCTCTGGAACACCCAAGGGTCCAGGTTCATTGACTCTGTTGTTCTTCCTGTGGAGTTCTTATCCTCTTCGGTTCCTCAGTCCTTCCTCAAGACTGCCTGAGCTTGGTCTAATGGATGGCTGTCAGTCTCTGCATGTGTTTCAGTTAGCTACTGGGTAGAGCCTCTCAGAGGACAGTTATGCTAGATTCCTATCTGTGAATCCAGGATGACAAATACAAACTTAGCCTGAGGCTCCAAGGTAGTTGAAGGAGGAAGGCAGGCTTGCAGTGTATCCTTATGGATTCTCTGAGGAGAGTTCAGCATATTTTCCCCCAAATTAGCAGAGTTGCTACTGCATTCATTTATGTCCATCTCACACAGGGTACCTGTGTGTCCAGGCCAGCAGTGACAAATATAGCTGTCAACAGTGTCTTCACATTCATAATATTGCAACATTATGACAAGGCTTTGACCAACAAAGAGGCATCAAAGTCTCCCATTGTAGACCTATGAATCCAGTACCCTTGCAGACACAGTGGTAGTTGTTTCCTCCATCCACACATAGACCTCCACAGACACATGGTTGACTGGCACATTCATCAATGTTAAGTTCACAGTAGTTTCCAAGGAATCCAGGAGTATAGATAGCTATAGAAGTAAGCCCAAGAGTTAGCAATCATTTAAAAAACTTATTAGTAAAGCTAAATTATTTCTGACTTCATGGATTAATGTTAAATGAATCATTGAAAGAAGGAGCAAAGATCTCCCCACCCCATCCCTTTGTGACTTCAGAGACTTAAGTTCCCATGACTACCACTATCCTAAAGAGATGTTGAAGACCTGAAGAGGTTCTCACCAGAATCCTTTACTGTGCAGCTAGTTTGTACATGTGCAAGGCCAGAGTTCTTGACCAGCCCAGCTTGACACGCTAGTCTACAGTCAAATTCACATAAGCAAGCATTGTTTTTAATCCATCTTAGACTTTATCTCAAGTGTGTGACATGTTGTCCTTCCTGTTACTTCATCTATGAAACTAGTTATTATCAGAAATGAATGTTATATGGTTTCGAGATAGGGTTGCACTATATTGCCCTGACTAGCCTGGAAACCCTTTGGAGAAGGAGTTGGCTCCAAACTCACAGAGATCTGCCTGCTTCTGTCTCCAGAGTGCTGAGATTTCAGGGATTCGTCATTATGCCTGGTCTCTAAAATACTTGTAAGATGGCTATGATTAAACAGAAATATGCATTTAAAATAATTTAGATAATTCTTTTCAACATGTTATACAACATGATAGTCCTAAACAAAGGTTCTGCATTGATTGACTATTATCCATACGAAACCTTACATATCATAAAATATGTAAGTTAAAACTACTCCAACAAACAAAGAACTAAATTTTAATTTTATGAATTACTTCTACTCTCCCATGAAGTGATACAGCTCTGTTCCGTTTCATTTTTGCACTATATGAACTGGTTTTGAACTGTGATTTCTTTTTACTGAATACTTTGTTATAATTATGCCTACTCTCTTTGCAATCCCTGTTTTCCACAAAAGGATGATTTCATTGACGTAAGAGGTTCTTTATTTTTTTCAACATTAATATTATTGACAAATTTATATGAATGGTTATTTTCATACACAAGGTTTCTCTCAAAGACATAATGTATTTCTGAAAGAGTCGGTCTATAGCTCTCTGTTTATACTTCCTTCACTGGTGATCTCATTTCATCTAGGGATTTTAATGCCAAATACATGCCAATAATGCCCAAATTTAGATCAGCAGCCAAATAGCTCTCCTGCAAGCACCACGCTTTCATATCCAACTACCTACTCAAATCTCTATTTAGTTTTCTAAAAAAATCCCAACCAAGTGTGTTTCAGGCCCTGGTTCATCACTGTTCAGCCTACCATGTTTCCTAACTGGAAGCCATCTCCTTCTTGTGGGCTATTTTCATCACAGTAACAGGAGTGATCCTTCTCAAATGCCACCCAATCAATAACACCCTTTTCCTCTCTAAACTTTCCAATGGATCCTAATTTCATTCAGCCTAGGAATCAAACTCCGGGTGAAGGCCAACAAGGCTGACTCTGGGTGTCTAGATTCTCACTTTTCTGACACCTCACTTTCTTTCTCACACCTACAGTCCTTTTTAATTCCCCAGATCCAATTTGCTTATAGCTCTTCCTGCAATTTACCAAGCAGTTCCCTCCTTCTGATTGCTAGTTGCTCAATCAAAAATCTATGTGATACCCATTCCTCTTCAAGTTTGTGATTATAGATGATTTCCTAAGTTAAGTGGGTTTTCCCTAAAATTACATTTAAAAAATGGAATATCTGGGGGAGTCAAGATGACTCAAGACTTAGAGGGGAGTGCTGTGAAATCCCAGTAGCTTGAGTTTAATCCGTGGAGTCCGTGTAAAGGTTGAAGGAAAGATATGACACCAAAAAGTTGTCCACTGACCTCAATGTATGTGATATTTGCACACATCATGCATACCCAAACACACACACACACATACACACACACACACACACACACACACACACACACACACACACACACACAAATAGTAAACAACATCTTAAAAACTATAATTCTTTAATACTATTATTCCTGATAATTATTGCTCAGGCCTATTTGTTCTCCACAGCACCAACATTTACACATTAATAATTACTTTTTATTATTCATCCATCCACCCTATTAGAAACTCTAATGATACATACCAAGTGTCTGCAACAGCATGTGACTAATAGGGGACACACTTCATGGCTTGTTGAAAGGATTCGGTGGCATTTTATTCTAAGAAACTATTCTTTAGAATAAAATGCTTATTCATATAATGGTAGGGCCAAAACAGTAAATATTTTATGGTTCATGAAAGACATAGCCTATTGCTCTCTAAACCATTCATATCATGTGATGTTTTCATTAGCTATGTTAAATGTTCTTGTTTCACCATAGACTCAGTAGAAATGGATTTGTATCCTGTCTTTAAAACAAATTACCTATGCATTGGACCAATAAGAAACAGAACTACTTGTAGTAAGCATAAATGGTATATGTAGTAAACATATATTAACTGGACATCAAATAATCTAATGGATTATTCTATGAATTCAGGAGGGAGGCACTGAATAATAATACTTTGAAAAATCATCAACTATACCTTTGATGAGATCACAATTTATTCAAAGGAGAAAAGACATAAAATTGATAACTATCATGACAAGTACACATAAGTGTTAACAAAATCTCATAAAGGGTACTACTAATATTCAGTTAACTGTCCTATAGAAATTAATAGATTCAGATAAAATTCAAATAAAAAGCGAAGTCATCTTATAAATATAACAGAGTAATTGGACTCATGAACTCACAGCATCTGTGACTTCCACAAGACCAAATCGGTCAACACTCCAGCAGAGATTAAAGAGAAGCTTATGAGGACCTACCTTTTTTGAGGAGAAATTTATAGTTGATATATATAATTCATAGTAGGTTGCCAGGGCAGCAGTGGTTGACCCTAAACATGTGTGCTCATGAGCTGTACTAATCAAGCTCAATGTACATGGGAGGGAAGGAAGAAGAGACAGAGGAAAGGAAGGAGGGAGGGAGGGAGGGAGGGAGGGAGGGAGGGAGGGAGGGAGGGAG
>CM052709.1:97928683-97946055 GCA_028551405.1 Uromys caudimaculatus | reverse complement strand
GATGGGTGGACGGGGGGGCGGGGTGGGAGGTGGAATTCCCTCCTAGAGGCGGGTTGGGGAGGGGATGGGGGGTATCCAAAGAGGAGACTCAGAAAAGGGGAAACATTGGAAATGTATATAAAGTATCAAAAATAAAAAAGGAGGAAAAAAAAAAAAAAAGAAGTAGGACTTCAGTTGTGCTCTGAAGGAAGGATATTTAGTCAGGTTTGGAAGAGGAAGAAAGAACATTGCATTGGGAAACAGCGCACAGAAACAGAGTCAGCAAAGTGTAAGTAATTCAACTTAGTGTAAGAATGGTCAGGTCTTATGGGTATGGTTTGAAAGCCTGGATTGTAGATTGGAGCTGGAAATGCCTATAACTTAGGGTCTATAGGGATCGGACTTATTCCGCAAGGTGCACTGCTGGAGATTTTAGACTTGGGTATTAATATGATGCAAGTAGCGTTTTAGGAAAACTAATCTCATAGGAAGGTTAATCCTCATTTCCTTACCAGTGTGTGACAAGGAGGAGCCGACTTAGCTCAGATTCCAAGTACACCCTGTAAACATTAAGAAAAAACAATTCATTAGCTAAATTTTGTTTTAAAAAAAAAAAAAAGAAAAGACATACCACAGCTGTTTATCAAAAAAAAAAAAAAAAAAAAAGATAGGTTTTGGACATAATCTGTAACACTATATCTAGTCACAATATAACTATACCTTCAAAAAGTTTACATATTAAATGGAAACAACAAATAAATGAATAAGTGGTTATCTCCATGAGCAATAACTACTGACTGCCTACTCAATTAGCCAGTCGCTATGCTAAGATGTATCTTTAACAATTCCTGTTATCAATGCACTAGTGGAAGTGACTAGTAGACAAACCAAAACTATTATCATAACACAGGAATGGGCAATCAACAACACATAAAGAAGGAAGAAAAAGCTGTGATTAACTTGAGTCATTGGGGCCCAAGCTAAGCCTGAGAGACACATGGACATTTTTATTCGGGTACGTAGATGTGCCCTAGGAGACAACACAGGATAAAGACAGACATGAAGGCACAAGCCCATGATGTGCATAAGAACAACACAGTTTAGAGTTTCAACAATTAGCAGATATGGGCACACTAGGAAAGGAGGTGAGCACAGACACATGAAGGTAAAGCAACACACTCCTCCACTTGCATCTTATGAAGTGCTATAAGACATTCCCCAGGGTGAGTTAGGGGATGACTCCAGAAGTTCTACGGCATTCTAGGAACCATCATACTCTCTGGATATTTGAAAGGATAGCTAGCATCAAATCATGCTTGGTGTTTTTGCCATTTACCCTTTTATTGGTAGCTCTAACCCCAAGCTTTCCTACTGGAGAATCAGGTCTTTCTCTTAGATACCCTCATGGCATCTAAGAACACTGATTCCCAGACCCAATACCAGGGGCTTATGATAATGGGTTCTACTCTTCCTAGGTTTCAACAATTCCCTCAGGACAGGAAACACATAATCCTCCTGTAGGACACAGAGGGCTATTTCCTGGAACTTAGAAAAAAAGAAGCTTTTCGCTCATGCAATGCATTTTGTAAATGAAAGTGAATCTAGAAGTACTGAGTACCTTCCTAAGATGGTGACTAGACCTAGTAAGGGTATATACCAGATTCCCATGCTAATTCAGAGTATATGAATGCACAGTACAGTTTAATGCTCTGATCAAACCACTAGAAAGTTATATATTTATCCCCTGAGCATTTTATACCATATCAATGCATTAGTCTATACCTTATCATATTAGAAAAATAAATCTTGTAACAAAAGCTGAAATTTTAAAAGCTTGTTGTATCTATTACAAAGTAACCTATATAACTAAAGTAAATAACCCATCTGTCAATAACAATATTACATTGTCTATAAAGTTTGTATAATTTCAAAGCCTACCTTCTTAACATTTGTAAAAACATGTTGGCATACATTCTACAAATTTACATCTAAGATCTAAACTGTTTTCAGGGTTCCACAAATCATAGTTATCAGCAGTATAAAGTCAAGCTTTCAGAATCCATATGTGAAATGTTTAAGGAACAATCCAAAATTACTCATGAAAGAACCAAAAATATTCACATGGAGAAGGATAATTAACCAATGTTAAAACACAGATGACACTGAGGTTGAAATTATCTAATAAACCTTAAGCTAGTTTTGTTATTGAATTGTTTGAAAGAAAAAATGACAATTTCAAAGCAAATTTTAAAATAGTCTGAGCAGATATAAAAAGGAGCCAGCATTCAATGCATAAAGTTCTATTCCTCACTGCTATAGAACAGTAATGTCCCAGATCACTCTACTACATCAACCCCGGTCTCAAATTAAAGACCAAAATGAAGGGAATACTCACTGCACATGAGTTAGATGTGGTAACTCAGTGAAATGTGTGCTTTTTTTTTTTTTTTTAACTTCTCCATATATATCCTATGTGCATTGACAAAACTAAAACCGCTCAGTTTATAGTACAATAATATCCTTCAGAAACGTTATCATGCAATCAGAAAATTTGACTCAAACAAATATTTATTCCATGTGAAATCTCTCAAAGGACTGTCAAACAAACAGTTAATCTTTAGCAAATGCCTAGACCGACAGTTGTGACAGCATAGCTACTTTGAACACTCCATAGGTGCCAAAAGGAATCTAGGCTACACCACAGATGCTTGCTACCAAAACACAACTGGGGCTCCCGAAGTCACAATTTCAGATAAAATCATTTCAAATAGTTTATGCCAAAGTCTTTGCCATTACAAAACATAGGGAACTCTAGCAACATTTTGATCCAGGACAGAAATGAAAAACCACTTACCCTAGAGGTCCATCAAAGGCTTATGTTTGGTTCAAATACAATCCTTCATTTGTATAAAGAACAGTCTCATGACTGATGCAAACATCCTTGTCATACCTGCTTTTCTAAATATTCAAGCAGGCTATCCGGTTCACTTCCCAAATCTGTCGATATGTGCCATCCTGTGCAATATTCAGAACAATAAAAAGGCATATTTTGATTGGCATTTTATTGGCTACTTTTAAATTTTATTTTTAGTAATGAGGTCAGAGCTGCTAACATTCTAGAGGCATCAGTGGTGGTGGTGGTGTTCATAGATGGTCAGCTGAAGAGTTGTAGAGAGCAGCTGGAGGCAGAAATGACTGAAGCAGAGAGAACAAAGACAGCAAACTCTGGAGAGTCCTAGAGGCCTAACAAGTCCTAAGGGGCAATACTCCAGCACCAACAGGCAAGAGTTCCAATTCTATTTCTCTAACAGGATGAGCATCTCAACATCTGAGCCTACAACATAAAACACAGCACCTAAAAAACAGCAGACATCAGAGAGTCTTCACAGCATTTTCATTCTCTAGAAGCATACACTCTTATTAATCAGAGGCATTTTAACTTAATTGTATTCTGTAGGTTTATATAAGAAATAAAGGAATGATCTTACTGGATTTATAAAGAGCTTCAGTTGACTTCAAAAAGACTTAGGTGTGTGTCAGGGCTTGAGAGATAGCACATCCATTAAGAAAACTTACTGCTCTTGCACAGGACACAAGTTTGGGTCCCAGAACCTACATGGTGACTCACAACCATTTGTAACTCCATTTCTAAGAGATCAAATGCCTTTTCTGAGTTCCACTGTCTCCTGCATGCACATGAAAATGTGCACACACACACACACACACACACACACACACACATTCAAATACAAATATATTCAGATATACAGACAAATACATAAATAAACATTTTTTAAAGATGTAGGTGTAGCATAATCATCCATGTCCATTTCTTTATTTAAAAATCTTTTCGGAAAATGCAGGTGCCAGAATTGCTTTAACTCTGTCTGTATAATGAATGGAATGATAGCTGGAAATGCATTCTCTATTTTAAGGCTCATAATAACTGGGTTGGCATTATGTCTAATAAATTCACGGCCTAATTACTCATTCCTTTATTTATTTTAATTACCTGATTAGGAGGATGATGTTGACTCACTAATTACTCAAATCAAAAGGGTAGAGTGTAATTGTTATTCAGTACAAAGAAGTTCCATTTTCCCTCTTAGTCAGATTAGGCTCCATTTAATATGTCTTTCCTCTTAAGGGAAAAGAGGCATTGTTCTTTCTATACCACAATCCCTAATAAAGAATCTCAATACCTATTCCAATAAGTTTTATGCAGTCATATTGACAATGGGAAATTGTATGGATGCTTTGAAATGTTCTTAACTCCATTCCTACCATGGGAGACAAGGAGAAGAAAAACAGAACTGTTCAGGTCACCATTCATGCAATTTGCCTGAGCAAGAAAGTGTATCATAATCATGTCTTTTAATTATCTTTATTTGAATATAGACACTTTAGATTTATCTATTTTTATTTGTGTGTATGTTTTGCATGTATGCTGTGGATGTACCATACGCATGTCTGGTGCTCATGGAGACCAGAAAAGGGTGTTGGATTCCCTGGAACTGGGCAGACATAATTGTTAGCCACCATGTGAGTGCTAGGAATCAAATCTGCTATCCTCTGGAAGAGCAACAAGTACTCTTAACCACTGAATCATCATGCACTTCAGATTAATTTTTTTAATTAGTGGCAAAATACTGGGCCGTAAAGGAATTAATTCAAAACAGTTTTATAAATACAAAAGTTACCTCTTTTAGGAGCTTCTAAGATAAATAGTTGTTTACAAACAGGTTTTGTTCAGATGTCAGATGAAAGTAATCATGACTCTTGCCCTAAAGATATGGTGTTTATTATTCATGAGGATCTGAGGCTCCTAAAGGAGAAAATAAACCAGGACAAAAGGCATAGAGTTAGTCAAACAGGAAAAATATCTCTAGATATGAAACTTACATGGAAATAAGATGTCAAAAAAGACAAAATTCTAAGGCACTGTCTAGCTGTTTCATTCGCAGGTACAAAACAAGAAAGATTAGAATGATGTGATAATCACATCATGCCTTGAAATGAAATTTAAATAAGTAGAAAGAAAAAGAGGACAATAGATTATTGAGCATAAAACCTGGGATTTAAGTAATTCCAAGATTTGACTTGAAAACCAAATTTCTGAGACTGAGCCATTTAAAAATGAAGATTCAGAGGCCAATGAAATCATCTCTGAAGTTTATTTATTCTTAATCATTTCTTCAGCTATTAGAATGGTTTTGAAATTTTTCATGGTGTTTTCTAAATGTCTAATACTTCTCATTTATTTTCTTAATAGTTGCCATTTTATGATTTCTTGCTTACCAATTATCCATGCAATGCTCGCTACTGACACCTTCATGAATCTTGTGGTTTCTCTCTTCAGATTTTAGTTAATGTTTTCAACAACTGGTAATGCATTAGTAACTATTCTGTACCCTGGAGTGTTTTTATAAATTATTAAACATTAACTGTTTTGCTTTCTATTTTACATTTTCATCTAAAATTCAAATCAATGCAATGATATCAGTTTTACAATTTAGCAACATTTTGTCGGTTTTACTGTGTTCGATTTATATTCAAAAAACATTCCTCAGTTTCAAAACACCAACATCTGCCAGGCATGGTGGCCTAGGCCTGTAATTTCAGCACATGGAAGGTGGAAGTTGATGACCGGGAGAATAAGGTTACCCTCAGCTACTTAGCAAGTTTAATCTCAACACAGGCTAATGAGACCCCCAACACCAAAAAAGAAAAAAGAAAAAAATAACACTTGTAATAGCAAAAATGGCATTTTTGGAGGAGTTTCCTAGATGGATAAAAGACTTTAAGTACTATATTACATAAGAATGCAAATCAGAGCTAGATGGATAACTCAAGGGTTAGGATTACTGTGTGCTCTTCCAGGGATTCCAAAGGGATTCCTAGCAGCCACATGGTTGAAAAAAATTTAAAATTCGGTAACTCTAGATCCAGGGAATCCAATAGCCTCTTCTAGCCTCCATGGGTACCAGGTACACGTATGGTACATAGACATACATGCAAGAAAACCATCCATACATATAAAAGTATTTTTAAATGTAAATCAGACTCTATTTTATGTGGGGTTTTATTGTTACATTTTGTTTTGTTTTGTTTTCCTTTTTTAGAGGAAGAAGAACATGAAGTTATGTTAGGGAGGATCTGGGAGGAATTGACAGAGAGGAAAAAATATGGAAAAATATAAGAAAACATATTGTATGAAATTTTCAAAGAGTAAAAATATTTCATTAATAATATAATATGAAATGATGCTTTCACATTTAGAGCCTTAACATTTTCTATAATCTGAGCCATCAATGTGACTTTCATTCTACTAGTTAGTCATATATGATCAGTGCTATCAACATTTCTAAAAAAGCAAAACAGATAGAGAATTCCATGTCAAGATGAACACATCATGATATGTTGAAAGGTCACAAAAAACATGATCAGAAATACAACCCTGGAGCTCCAGAGATGGCTCAACAGAGTGTGTGCTGCTCTTACAGAAAACCCACTTGGTTCCCCAAACCACCAGGAACTCCAGCTCCAGGGAATCCACTGCCCTCTTCTGGCACCTACAATTGCATGCATATACCCGCACAGAGACACAGATACATATACATAATTAAAAGTAAAAATAATTGTTTAAGGTAAAATGAGGCTTCATGAACTTTTCCTTGCTCACTCTGGCATATCTGTTTGTGACGTCTTTGTTTGGTTCACATTTAGGCATGCTGATGACTTTATGAATGTAGCTTCTGATGTTACTAGGAGACACAATCTCACAGCAAACTTCCTGATACTCTGCTCTTGAAATCATTCTGACCCCTCTTTCTCAATGTTCCCTGAGCCTTAGGTGTGGGAGTATTTTGAATTTGGAGGAGAGAGGGAGATAGCCTATGGAATGCTGGGAGGGAGGAAAAGGATTCGAGTAATTCTGTAATTATAATCTCAAAACTAAAATAAAAAATAAAATAAGTGAGAAATGAAATAAGTTGTTTCTACCAGTTCAAGCATCATAAATATACTCTAATTTTTCAGAACTTTCTTCAAACCACCAGTGTCTTATAATCAGAAAGGTCATACAGTGTTCAACAACAAAACCACCCAAAGAAGAATCTTGCAGATTGAAGCAGTGAAGCCACAATAAGCAAGTTGTTGGGAAAATTATTCAGGCTTGTACCTCACAGCCTTTGGTTCTAACATCTGTTCTATTACTTAAGAGGTACGAAGTCTTGAATAGTTAGTTATTCATTCACAATACAAGAAAAAAAGGTAATATTTTACTGAATCAAAAGCATGTATGAGAGACAGCTCACAGTATCCAATAAAGGATCATCTCTGCATATTTTCTTCTTCAATAAACTATATATATATATATATATATATATATATATATATATATGTTTTAATTCACAATAGTGTGTCCTAATAAACACATTGCAGACTGAAGATGGTATAAGTTGAAAATGCATTTAATACAACCCAACTAAAGGTGAAGCTTTAATTTGGACTCTCTTAAATGTGTTCAGAACAGTGATATTAATCTACTGTAGGGCAAAGTTATCTAACACAAAAGCCATTTGACAATAAAATATTGAATGGCACATGTAATTCATCAGATACTATACTGAAAACATAAAACAGAATAGTTGAACGTATTGTATGTATATGCCTCATGCCAAAATGTCAGAGTCAGTCATCTACAGATAAATCACCACGCAATTTGAGTATTATTGTGGGTACCCTGGGAGACAGAAATAAATATGAAAAGATTTACTCATGGGCAGACACGAGAAGTCCACTCATATTGAGTGTTTCTGGAGGAGTGGATTGGTGGAAGCACACTCAGAAGAGCAGGTTTAAAGTACCCTCCTAAAATGTGGTACTTACAATTAGTAAGCTAGAAACAAGAAAAAAGTCTTTTAATTGATTTAGGTTTGCTGGTTCATACTCATGGCTTCATTACAGACACAGGCAAGCTGGATTCCACAAAGCTGAAACAGACCAGGCTGTGCTAGTTCCCTGCCTTTCCTCAAAGGTAAAACAAAGATATTGGTGAAAGACTTATAAAACATACAACAACCCAAGAGAGTTCCAATAAACCTCATATTCAGAGGAAGACAAAGCCATTGTGCTTCTAGAGTTGATCATACTTTATGTATTCCATCCACTAACAATCATAGTTAGACCTCCTGATACAACATAATCCTTAGCTACTCCACCATGTCAATCCAATGTTGAATCCAATAAGAAACGAGTTTCAAGCTCCATGTGAAACCATAGATTGCCATAGCTAAGGACATCTGTACTGCAGAAATGTTTTCTCTCACTCTTACCTTGAAAGGACAGGATCTACAAAATGTTCTATGTGCCTCAGATGGCAAGTTCTTTTCTGTTATCCACTGATCCTGTGCCTATTCATATAAATGAGAGATACAGAGGGCCTTGAAGATTGAATATGATTCTCAGACATCAGTCTGCACATAGCATATGCTAAAATCCCCATGGTGTCTAGTTCTAAACTCTCATGTTACACCATTCTGCCAGTCTTAACTCCCAATTTCCATCCCTTTCTGCTCATTTGTTCCATCATCATGAAATCCCTGGCCTGTTGTATGTGTCAATCATTACACAAGCATGCCACATATCTACAAGAATTCAGCAAAGATAGATAATTATGTCAAAGACCAGAAACATCCAAAACCATAAAACTCAAATTATGGAGGCCTACTTATATTCTAATTTCTCAATGCTTGTAATAAACTGTGCCCTTAACCTGTAAGCTGAAAATAATCACCTGATAACTTAACTTGAGGAAGGCTGAGTACCAGGTCACTTCCCAAGCTGTTGGCCCAAATATGTTTTCTGAGAGCTTTCAGGTTGAAGATTTAGTTATTCCGGCAATGTTGGTCAGATAGCCTTGCTTCTTTGCCACATGTTTTGGGACATGGCAACTGACTATGCCAGGGAAACAAGAAGAGTTCAGTGAAAGAAAAACACCGGAAGAAAATGACCATCCTTATAGTTTAACCATCAAAGCGGCTTCCCCTCACTTTTGTACTGCACTCAAGTTTGGACAAGCAAGTCATGCAATTGCATTCAAAACGAAATAGCCGCACAGCTAGCGCCTGAGTCACAGGAAGCAAAGAACCCTGATGGCCGGCCAGGTGAGGAAGATGCCTGCTAGTGCCCTCTAGAGGCCAGGAGGATCCGCTGTTCCGCTCCTAAAGAACAGACTGCTACAGCTTTGTTGATAACACTTGGGAAAGACTTGAAAACTTGATCATTCTGTCGTGAATTTCTTTGTGGAGCGAGCAAAACTGAGACTTGTACTCATGTTCTTTGAAGACAAGCTAACAAGGATAAGGGAATGTGAACTTAGTGAAAACATGGTTTTCTTTTATTTATCTCCACATTCCACCTCCCAGTGACAGAACTGGTCTGAGTGAGGTTTGTGTTGAATAAGTCTGAATCTCTTGGGTCATTAGCAAAAATCCAGTCTTTCTGCTCAGGTAATTGTTCATTAGAGACCAGGAAAAGCTATTCACTGTCTCTGACAATTAGACTATGTATGCAAATTACCTAAAGACAATGTGATTAAAACCAGACTTACTTGTTGGAAATGCCCACTAATTACTTTTGCACTTCAGTTTCCATAGTTACAAATCTGTGGCTGTTTGGAGAGAACTGGTGCACAGGGGAATCTTTGAGCTGCTTTATTCACTGTGAACAATTCCAGGACCACAGTCAATATGAACACCTAACTGAAAAAGTCTCTCTTCAGAGTTAGCCTAGTCTGCTTGCTGACATCATTCTCAAACCACCTATAATAGCCAGCCATGTCTCATTAGAAATATCAGTGGGATCTGTGGCAATTTGGATGTTAACACAGGGGAAAAAAATAGCAACAAACACCAATGTAAATTTTAATTCCATATGAAAGCTGGTGAATCTCTACCTTCAGGCAGACATAGCTCATACAAAACTTCTTTTATAGTGACACTGCAAAGACATTCCTTCTAGATGAGAAAGTCTGTTAGGCATTTCTTTAAATGTTTCAACTGAAAAAAAAATATTTTATACTATCTATTCCAATCACAGTTCCCCCTTTCCCAACTCCTCCCAAATCCACCTTGCCTCCGTACCCATGCACCTCCACACACCACACACTTCCCCCCCCTCTCTCAAATAAACAGGTAAAAAATAATAAATAAAAATGAAAAGAAAAAGACACAAGAAACAAAGAGCTTGCACATATATGGGCTTGCCCCTGAACCCATTACCTATCCTGTGTCCTCTTGTGGAACAAATGGAAGAAATGCTTCCCTTGGCCCACTTAATGAGCAGACGTTGCAGGAGATCCAGGATCCAAAGTCTCAGAGGTCTGTGCTGCTATCTGGCCATGGACTTGACTGAACCTGACGTTCTGCTCAGATAACCGTGCTAAGGGATGGAAACCTCACAAAGCCACTCTGAATTTATAGTCTTTTATCTAGACTGGTCCCATTTCCTGAAATTTTCTGGCATTGTGGAAGCTCATCTCATAATACAAAAAAAAATTAATACAAAACTTGATATTTTACAAATTCATCAAAGAATTTCAACAATACTTAAAATGAGCATGTTACACAGAGCACAGAGTCCAAGGGCCTCTTAAACCTCTTTTCCTTTCACACTGCCTAAGCCTGACAGGCTGCATTCTTTTGGCTCATCTAATTTCAAAACCTTCTCCAACTCATCATCTTGGGCTCATTGTGTTCTGTTTGCAATCTTCTCTCCTGACCCTCTGACATTTATTTCATCAGTAACACCTACTTCAAGTTCTTTGGCCACCAGGTATCAAGTTCCTTATTTTGTGGAAATCTATTTTATTCAGAACACTGGCCAAACTTACTTTGCTTAGTCGGCAGGGTGTAAGAACAGAGCCGCTCTCAGCTTGTTCATAGTTTCATGTCTCCAGTGCCAGCAAAGTGCATGGTACAAAGCAATCCTTCCCAAACTATGCACCGAATGATTCACTTTTCCAACTTCTACTTCTCAAAGTTCAATGTAATCTTTAGTGTGTATGTTGAACATGAAAATTTCAAGAGCAAGTTCGGACAGTGAATATATTTATGATATGGACGAGATGGTGAGAATTTAAATACAGTAATAAAATAGACACAAAATATTAGCCTTTTTATATGTTGAAACTCTCAAGAATAGAACTGTTATGCTTGTAGAGAATATACACAGAGTGAATGGAGTGTATTTGTCTTACTTTACTATAAAAGTTGCTGGAAATTATAAGACACATTCTTGGGAATTGTTTCTGTGACCTCATGATATAATCCAAGGCTTGTATCTACACAATGAATTCAAGGAGCTGAGCAGCATGTGAAGTTGACAGAAATTCTATTTCACTTTATGACAGGCCCTTGAATAGCATTAAATGCAGCATATATTAATAATGTAAGAATGACTTGGTGTGCTCATGGTGCATTTTCCCACTGCCTAGCCCTTTCTGACATCTGAGAGAGGAATGGAGCAGAGCAAATGACACTGAGTTCAATGTCTGGCTTAACGAGCTATGTGTGCTTAGGATGCTTGCTTCATCGGATGATGCTTCCTTTATGCACAAAGGTCTTGGTAAAAATCATGTACAATAAAGAATGGAAAGCATTTTTTTTAATTATAAAAGACCAGCAGCTGACTGAAACAGACACAGAGATCCACAGTCAAATATTAGGACCTCAGGAAGTCTTGTGGGAGAGTTGATGGAAAGTTTGAGGAATGCAAAGAGGATAGGAACCCTACAAGGAGACCAAGAGTCAACTAGCCTACACCCTTGAGGTGTCCAAGAGACTAATACACCAACCAAAAGAGCATACTAGGGCTGAACCTAACTTCCCTACACACAGATGTGCAGTTTGGTATTCATGTAAGTCCCTCAACAACTAGAGCAGGGGTTGTCCTTGACTCTGTTGCCTGCCTGTGGATCCTGTTCCCCTAACCAGGCTGTCTTGTCTGGTCTCGGTAGGAGGAGATTGCCTAGTCCTGAAGTGAGTTGAGGTACCAGGGTGGGTTGGTACCTGGGGGAACCTCCCATTACTCAGAGGTGAAAGCGATGGGTGTGGAAGGAGCTGTGTGAGGGGCAGACTGGGAGGATGAGGGAGCTGTGATCAGGATGTAAAGTGAATAAATAAATAAACTAGTGGGGAAAAAAGACCACATAATAAGATAGGTTGTTCTTTTAGGGACATTGGGTAAAAATAACTTTTTATTTTTTTAAATGTTTTGCTAGTTTTGTTTTCGGTTTTTTCCTTCCTCCCCATTCCTTCCTTCCTCCTTTGCTGAACCAGTCTCACTCTGCAATTCATACTAGCCCAGAATTCATTCTGCAACATGGAGTAGCCTGTAATTCATGATCTTCCTGTCCCAACATCTGACATGCTGGCATCACAGAGCTTATCTGTTCCAATTACCCTTAGCAAGCTGCCTGTGCTTAAATGCTGGCAGATTGCTTTGCTCCCTACATAACTGATGAGATGCTGACACAGAGATATTCATTCTTCCTTGTACCAGTTTGAAGGGGATGGTTGCATTCTAAATGCTCTTTGTTTTCTGAGGTAAGCGTAACTTGGAGCTTTGTATTAACTACCACCTGAAACACTAGTATTTTAATGTGTGTGTTTTCTGGTGATGTGCCTGTATTTGATACCATCTTAACAAATTCAGGAGTTTCTACTTTTGACTCTAAACTCTTTGTGCCCATTGTATAGTACAGTACAAAACAAAGGCAGATGTATCTCAATTCTTGGAATTTTTTATTACTTTCCTAAAACATACAGAAGCTTCCCAAAAGATTCTTCAAAGAATTTTCAGTATGAAGAGCAAACATACTAAGCTAGCTGGATTGCTTAACAACCATTCCTGTCTAATGTTCCTCATATATGCCTCATTGCAACCATCTACCCTTTGGAAACCTTGGATCAACATTCCATCAGACTTCCTGTAATTCCCATTTTGCTTTTCTTCCTGCTCCATCTTCACTGGAGTAGAGCAGTGCATGATGAGTCTTTAGACCTGATATCTTTCCTCTGCTCGGCAAGAGGAATCCAAGCAAGCAATCAGGTCATTAAGACCACAGCTGGCAAAGCCAGTGATGATATCTGAGCTACGAGAAACAGGTTATAAGCATGTGAGAAGCCTGGTGGGTGACTGAAGAAACAGGCCAGCCAATTTTCTGTGATAACATCCCTCACTCTGCCAAAGGGAGCCTCTTTTGAGAACACTGGTTCAGTGGGAAGTAATCATGAGGAATTGGAATCAGACACTGAGAGACACAAACCAGGAGTTCTAAGCAGAAACCACAGATCAGCATAAGGCATGGGAGTAGGTAGCAGCAGTCTTTAGTAGCAACCCGAGGCAAAGAAACATTGGCAGATAACAGAGTAGATCCTTTGGCTGTGGTAGCCTAATGTGACAACTACAGAATCTCCATAGAATGCCCAGTGTTGCTATCAGACTAGTAACTATATGGTTGTATCTCAAACACATTCCATGCCTGAAGACTGATTTATTTTCTATGTGTCCTCAAGAAACCCTTTATGTTAGAGGTTACTGAGTGTGCCTCCTGCATATTTGATGTTATCTTGTTACTATAATCACCTCACTCCTTGTATATCAGTTTCAACACCTGACACTGTCATGTTGCTCCACTTGCTATTAGAGTCTTAAGATATGTGACTCCAATCTCACTCTCTCTAGTATTCACACAGAGTGGAGTGGATTCTCTCCCAAATCCTAGTCTTGTGGTTGGTTTCTCATTACTTTCTCATTACTTCATCCAGAGAGTTCTACTGCCAGCTGGCTTGCTGGACTCTACCTATCACCTGCTGCCAAGTTCTCTGAATTCTCATTCCACCCACCTGGAAGCAGGCCTTCCAGATGGCAAAGTGTGGGATCATGTTGGTGTCTCGCCAAGAGATGATACAGCCTTCTTCCTGTCACCTGTTTTCCACGTGGCTTCCTGCACTGCCTGCTGTGACCAGCCATGCTCCATTTCAGACCTACCCTGGGTTGACCTGTCTGAGTGCCCCAATGCTGCCTGTCTGTGACCTGTCTGTGACAGTGCTTGTTCAAGAAGCTTTTTGTCTTATCCTGGGTGACTCACAGTGATTGTTTAACTGGTCCTTTCATACACCTAATGACTCACTGACTTAGGTTTGAAGGAGACTTTGTGGGCATGCTGATATTAAAGAACCAAGAACAATACCAACCTTTTTAGACAATTGTTCAGGGTCCTCTCAATCTAATTCTATCTGCTCATGTGAGTTCTCTTCCACAGAATCAAAAAGTTTTGCCAATAAATTCCTAGATTTACTTTATGTGTTCCTTCATGAGCATTGTTTTCTGCTAAACTATGGTACACCCCTCCAAGTTCCCTCTACCTTCTGGAATCCTACACAAGTGTCATGTAATCCATTAACTCTATTCATAGACAGCTTTGGTTACTTACTACTTGCAAAACACAATATTAGTTGGAAGTCACTTAAATAAGTAGAGCATTTCTTGTTACCAAAGATTTATAGTCTGAGAAAGTGAGTCAAACATTATACAACCAACCAATCAATCAATCAATCAATCAATCAATCAATTAGAACATATTCAATAGGGAGGCCATGTAAAAGAGGAGGCTGCAAATTCTACCTAGGACCTGGAGAAGACACAGAAAGAGAGAGTCTTGACCTAGATCTTTAACTAATGATAAACAAGTATTTGTTAAGTTTCAGGAGTAGGGAGGTCACAGGAAAAAGTGGAGATCCATGTTATATCACTATCAAAAGCAGTAAATGGCAGCAGGACAGTCATTGTATAAGATGAAGAAGGAAACACAAAACAATCACCATATCTTGGAAATAGGCAATGGCCTGTCAGTCTCAAGGACTGGGGAGGTTTGCCAAAACTACCCTATGGACCCCTGTTATAGTTCTCAATCCTACCACTTAAATGTAGGTACATCACAATATTCTCTTTTCCATTGTACTCTTAAGCTTTTAAAAACAATGCTCCTGCTTTTAAACTAATCATCTCTATACCTCCTTGCTTCAACAATATGGAAATCAGCTATACTTAAAAGCAGTAACAGTTAATTCACTCAACAAACATCTATTTGTTGTGGGTGCAGTAGTGTGCTCCAGATCTCCCTTGAGGACTCACTCTTTGAGAATGTTGGCAGCTGGTGACTCGATGCCAATACCTATTTAGAAACAGAACTCTCTAAAGGAAGCTGTTTTTCTCAACATTTCCCTCTTTCCAGCAAGAGTTATCAGGACAACAAAGCAACATGTAGAACAAGTCAAGATGCTCCTAAGAGCAGTATCACCTTCTCAAGCCCAATCTCACTTTCCTAATTTTTCCTGAGGTTCATCCATGACTGACAAACTCCTTACTAAACTGCCTTTTCGCAAAGCTCAGAGTCTTGGGGTTATTTCCCACAGAATCAAGACTACATTGTTTAATGTCAATCATGCTTCCAATAAGGAAAACTGTGAAGTAAATTTCACTTATTTAGAATTATTAGGTATACAGCATATGCAGGGAAGGGTGTCATATCTAGGAGAGATGCAAAGAAGAGGAAACAGCTTTGGGGGTGGCAGAGCAGCCTTCATTTTGAGAAAGAGGATAGCCTGCTACAAGGAGGCCTCTAGCTGGTTTCTACCCTTCCAAGTTCTCAAGGATTAACTACAAAATGGACTGAATTTATTTTACACAGTCTACCCCTTTCTTGGAACCATTAATAACAGAGCTCAAGTATCTCAAAGTTGTCATCTTGTTTCTTTTACAAATAAGAGAGCTGGCTAAGTGAAGCCTCTGAGCTCTTTTCAGACAAGACTCATGTTGATATTAAAAGTGATAAACAATTTGAAACAGGCTATTTTGGACTTCATCAAGAAAGCATTTGGGAGGGCCCTCAAGAAACTTGCTTTGAGTTTTGCTCGGTACAAAGACTGTTTATTGAGGACAGGCACCATCCCCATAGGTCTTATGGTTACTTTTAGTACTATTTCAATACAGCTTTCTATGTACTAAGAGTGCTAAGTTCTGATATTCAAGTGTAGCCCCATACCAAAGCTACAGATCTGTTACTTATGAAGAATTATTATAGAAAAGTGGCAATCAACACTTTTATTAAAAGAGGTGATAATGAATGTTCCCCTGGCACAGAATCAACCTACCATGTCATCATCCGAGACTTTTTAGAAAATGGGTGTGGGTTTTCATCTCCTAAGGAAAAAAATGGAAATCTGCACATCCCTTCAACACCAGCATTATTTATCAAAATGACAATGTGCCCATTTTTCTCAGCACTTAAAATGGCACTTTGATGATAATTACTTTAATCTATTTTTATTTAGTACACCATGCATGCTTGAATTGCTGATGCAGTTTTGAAAGTAATTTTTATTTATAAAAGGCTTCTATGGTGTACAGATTCATTCACAAAAAAAGCCAAGTGGAATATGTATTCATAGACTTTGCCAAAGAAAGACATTCTCAAGTTAGAAGAAAGAATTGAACTAGAAAAAAATATGTAAAAACTCTAAGTTCTTACACGTAGTTTAACTTTCAAATATATAATGCTCATTCCTTCCTGTATTAGCACAGAAAAACAGATCTACTGGAATGGTAACTCTGGGGACTGGTAAACTCATTCATTCAATACACATTCTATATGTTATGTTCTGTGATATATCTATATATCTGATGTGAGTATGTGTATAAAGAACTCTAAGGAGCAGATTCCATTTCAGCAGGAATCTTGCTTGTGAAATTAGTTACTTCTCTCATTACTTAGTTACTTCTTTTACTACCATGACAAAATACCCAACAGAAACAACTTGAATGAAGGCTTGTTTTAGAAGGTCTCAACCCTTCCTGGTAGACATACATGGGTAGGGACTCTACATATGACTGAGGACTGTGAAGAAGAGAACTTGGGAGGAAATCTTGTGAATGGATCTTGTCAGCAGCTAACAAAGTTTTTCAATCAAGGGCTAAGGAAGTAGTTCAGTTTGTACCATGTTTGCCTAGCATGTGGGAAAGTCTGAGTCCCATCCCTAGCAAAGCACAAACCAGAAGTACTGATGTTCCCCTCTAATTACAGTACTTAGAGACAGAAACAGAAGAATCAGAAGTCCTGATTATATGAAGAGTTTGAGGCCAGTGTGAGCTACATGAGATTCTATCTCAAAGCTTACTAAATAAATATTTTAAAGAATGTAAATAAAAGTATTTTCTTTTTTTTTTCTATTTGATTTTCTTTTTTTTTTTTTCTTTTTTTTTTTCTTTTTTTTTTATTTACATTTCCGATGATTCCCCTTTTCTTTGGAAACCCCGTGTCCCCTCCC